>CP139509.1:167364848-167425723 GCA_021014915.2 Artemisia tridentata subsp. tridentata
GATCTTCTCTTTTTATCTCACCACACACCAAGCATTGCATGAACATCAGACACAAAGTGCAGAATTCCTCGTTACTGAGCCATGAGTCGAACACCCTAAAAGGCTTAGGTCTGAAATTGACAAAGCATTGGACAAAAGGGTGGGACCATGGTCCGAGATAACAGTCCGAAAATTCTCCAAGATAAGACAGTCCAATACTGTAACAAAAGTGTTGCTTCAGTGAAAAACAAAACTTAATTACTGTAACAAGGAACCGGTTTAGCTTGCTCATCTTTCATCTTTGATCCACTTTGAGTTAAATGATACACGCTCACTCATACACATATGGTGATATGACAAATCTCATTTTTGCACAAGATGAACCATACTTTATTGTAATTCGATGGTTCAACAAAACTTTATAATAACAGAGAGGACTTATACAGCAGAACACTTAACATCTAGCAACTACATATCATGCGTAAAAAAAAATAATAATAAAATAAAAAAAAATGAAAAGAAACGTCATTGATACACAAGCTGAAAAGAATGGAAAAAAAGAAACAAATTATACATCATCCTAACTCACTTTCACAGGAATCGCGGTTGCATTTAGCATAGCAACAAGCCTTTGAACCCCTAGATGATCCCTAGTGGACGAGTGTTGTCTCGTGAGGGTTTACAGTGAATACCCACAAAATTCACCTAACAACAACTTAAAACCATAAAGCAACACCATCTTCACATATCATACCAAACTTCGATTCTAGTCCTCATCCCTGTAGTTCACGAATCATCGCCGTTGTCCTCAGATCTAAACACTAACCAAAATGTAATGTACATTAGCTTCCTGCAAACTCCATATTAAATTTTAGATAAAAATTAAACCAAGTGAATCAAACAATTGATAATAGAAGAATTGGTGAACAAATTATTTGTGTTATTTAGAGAAATTATGGTTAACAATTTTCATTATGGATTTGGCTTTATCTTTGTTATCATAAAGAGCATTTGATATTTAGTACATTTTGTTTCACTTTGACTATATTCATCATCAAGACATCAACGCGAAAAGCAAAAATTAAATACTTTTTTCTATTAGATTTGTTTAAAGATAAACAACCATAATTAAAAGAAAGCAGAAAAAGGAGAATATTACCGTGGAATGTAGAGATGTGGAATGTGAGAAATTTTAGGCCAATCCTCTCCTATCTCCTTTTCACACCTTCTGCTTAGAATTTCACAATCTTCATTGGTAATTTGATTGAGATCCTTGAAACTTTGTATCTCATCTGGTAGAGAACGTAATTTGTTACACCATTTTATTTTCAATGACTGCAGTTTTGGGAAGTTACTTGGCAAAGAAACCAAAATGTAATGAGCATTAGCTTCCTGCAAACTCCATATTAAATTTTAAATAAAAATTAAACCAAGTGAATCAAACAATTGACATTTGAAAATAGTACATTTTCTTTCACTTTGACAATATTCATCATCAAGATATCAACGTGAAAAGCAACAATTAAATACTTTTTTCTATTAGATTTGTTTAAACATATAAACAACCATAATTAAAAGAAAGAAGAAAAAGGAGAATATTACCGTGGAGTTTGAATGTAGAGATGTAGAATGTGAGAAATTTTAGGCCAATCCTCTCCGATCTCCTTTTCACACCTTCTGCTTAGAATTTCACAATCTTCAATGGTAATTTGATTGAGATCCTTGAAACTTTGTATCTCATCTGGTAGAGAACATAATTTGTCCCTAAAGTTATCGGCATTTTGCATGAATAGCTAACCTGAGGGACTATTCGCGTCATTTTCCCATGAATAGTAAACATTGTTCAATGAATAGTAAACACCGCACTGTAGCAAGCACTATTCTGCACTGTAGCGATGTTATTTTCCTTTAGTCCTTGAAAGTGTCGGTATGTTGCAAAGTTAGTCCTTAGGGACTAACTTTGAAATTAAAAGTTAACCTGAGGGGCTGTTTCTGCTCAATATTTGCACAGAAACAGTCACTGAAGTTAAGTAACTCTGCTTGATTAACTATAACTCTGCTAGGATTGGGATAATATAGCTATAGTATAACTCTGCTGTAGCTACGAAACTCTGCTGCTAGATGATTATGCTGCTGCTTATTGGATATGTATAGTATGTTGAGGATATGTATAGATAAAGATACGTAAAGATATTTTTCGTGTATAGAAAGTTTTGTAACCGACTAGGACTCCTTAGTCTATAAATGGAGGGTCTAGGGTTAGGTTTTAAGACACGTATCGTTATTGTTTTACACTTCAAGGTTTCTTGTAACCCTATGTATCGAGCAATGTATTAATATATTGAAGTGTTGTTTGAGAATTCGTTTTGTGTTTATTCTTCTTAAGATCAAGTATTAGTTTCGCAATATTTGTATACAATTCAAGATCAGTTTCTTACCGATTGCTTTAGGTTTTATATCTAAGTAATTAATAAGATCGTGAAGCTCAACTGGATCAACAAGTGGTATCAGAGCTTGTGAATCTAGAAACTGGTACCAAAGAAGAATTACTAAATACCAGATCTGCTAATCATCAAAGTAAGCAATGGAATCCGATTCTACACACATGGTTAATGCATCAAGAGTCCCCATGCTCAAGACTAGAGAATATGAGATCTGGAAGATGAGAATTCAACAATACATGAGAATGGTTGATTACTCACTTTGGGAAGTTGTTCTTCATGGCGACAGTCAGCCAGCCAAGACTGCTACTGGTTCATTCTTGACTCTCAAGACAAGTGAGGAGAAAGCAAGAGAAGATTGGAGGTCAAGGCTCACAGTATTCTCATGATGGGAATACCTAATGATTATCAACTAAGTTTTAATCATATTGAGTCTGCTAAGGATTTGTGGGAAGCTATTGAACTTCGATTTGGTGGGAATGAAGCTACCAAGAAATCAAGAAAGAATCTACTGAAACACCAGTTTGAAACTTTTACTGCTTTGAGTTCTGAGAATATTGAGGGAACTTATGATAGACTTCATAAGCTGACCAGTCAGATGGCTCTATTGAAGATTGATGTATCTCAAGAAGATATCAATCTAAAATTTCTGATAAGTCTATCTTCTGAATGGAACACTCACACAGTGATTTGGAGGCATAAGGAAGATTTTGAGAAGATGACTTTGGATGATCTGTATAACAACTTGAAAGTGTATGAAACTGAAGTCAAGGGATTGTCAAGTTCGTCTTCTACCACAAACAATCTTGCTTTTGTTTCCTCAAGCAACAAGAATTCTGGTAGTCATCAAGAACAGCACTCTGCTGCTGGTACTTCCGTTCCTGCTGCTGGTTCACATGTCTCTGCTGCTGACTCTACCAACACCAACACCATCAGTGATGCTGCTATTTGTGCTTATTTAGCTGAACTTACTACAAGTACTTCAGTTATGCCTCAAGATCTGGATGAACTTGATCCTGATGATGTTGAAGAGATTGATATGCAATGGCAGTTTGCAATGCTAACTATGAGGGCTAGAAGGTTTCTTAAAAGAACTGGTAAAGAAATGAAGTTCAGAAGAAACAAGAATGTGGGATTTGACAAATCAAAGGCTGAATGTTTTAACTGTCATAAGAAGGGACACTTTGCAAGAGAGTGCAGAGCACCAAAAAGGAACAATGAGAATGTCAAGAAGTCTACTGATGAAGAGCCAAATCCTACTACTGCTATGGTGTCATGTGATGGGTTAGGAGAGTATGACTGGAGTGATCATGCTGAAGATGGTCCAAATTATGCATTAGTGGCTGATGAAGAACCTAAAGAACAACATTTTGCTCTCATGGCCTACTCTTCCCCTGGATCAAACTCTGAGGTATCCAATGAATCATCTTGTTCTTTTAAATCATGTTCTGATACAATTGAAATACTTAAGTCTAGCAATGGAAACCTTAAAATGGAGAATGAAAAACTTAAGTTAGACAATCTTAGTTATGAATATGGTTTAAAGAATACAGAAGAGAAGCTCGAATTTTATAAAAAGGCTGAAATTGAATATCTTGATAAGATCACTAGCCTAGAAATTGAGATTATTAAGAAAGATTGTGAGATTAAGGTTCTTATGGAGAAAGTAGAAGAGGCTGAACAGGCTAAAGATTCAGCTATAAGTGAGACTGAAAAACATATTGTTAGGGTGGAAAAACAAAAATTTGCCACTGACATTCTCAGTAAACCAATAGGAAGGCACTTTGCAGACTCAGGCAGTGGTCTAGGATATAATGCTGTTGCTCCACCTAAGAAACTTAGTGCCAATGCCCCTCCTACTAGAACATTGTCTTTCATACCTGAGTCTGAGGTCAAACCTGTAGGTGAAACTAGCGAAACTAAAATAGAGTCACCTAAGGTTGAGAAAAAGTGGTCTGATGCACCCCTTATTGAAGATTGGGAGTCTGACAGTGATGATGAAGTTGTGGAATCTGATTCAACCCCTAAGAACAAAAAGGAAGAAATTCCTGCTGTTGTTGAATCTAAAGTACCTAAGGCTAAAAAGGTTGAGTTTGTTAAGCCTAAGTTAGGTAAAGGTATCTCTAGAAAGATGGCTGAGTATGAAAACACACCTAGAGTATATCCTAAGAAAACCATTAACTTGCCTAGAGGAAACCAGAGAAATTGGAACAACCTAGTTTCACAAAGATTAGGTACTGATTTTCAATTACTTAAAAAGGCATGTTATAGTTGTGGTAGTTTTGATCATCTGCAAGATGAGTGCTACTACTATCAAAAACCAGTTTGGAATCAACATACAAGGGTGAACCATAGAAATTTTGCTAGAAAAACTCACCCTCATCCCAAAAGAAACATGGTTCCCAAGGAAGTTTTGATGAGAGATGGTGCTTCTAGAGTTATCTCACCTATTGCACCAAAAGGGCCCATAAAGAAGAACATAGTTGATTCTGCTGCTAAGGCAGACTCTGCTGTTTTGCCAAAAGTTGTTACTGATACTGTTGTGGGCAACCATTTTTATGTTGTTAAGGCCTCAGCTTGTTGGGTCTGGAAACCTAAAGTTAAAGTTTTGGATCATGTTCTCAGACACAGCAGTGCACCAATGCAGTTGAAGAAATTTGACTACTTTGATGCACAAGGCAGATCCAAGTCAGTAATGGCTTGGGTCCCAAAGAGAAACTAATTCTCTTACTTTTTGTGCAGGGCAATCTACAAAAGGAGCTAAAGGATAAATGCATTTTTGATAGTGGATGCTCTTCACATATGACTGGAGACCAGAGCAATTTGGAAAACTTTGAAGCTTTGGATGGTGGATATGTTGCCTTTGGGAATGATCCTAAAGGAGGTAAAATTGTTGGAAAAGGGATCATCAGAACTGGAAAATTGGATTTTGAAAAAGTGTATTTGGTGAATGGCCTAAAGTTCAATCTTTTTAGTGTCTCACAAATGTGTGACAGAAAGAATTTTGTTCTTTTTACAGACACTGAGTGTCTTGTCTTATCTCCCGACTATAAGATACCTGATGATAAATTAGTACTTCTTAAAGTCCCTAGAAATGACAACATATACAGTGTGGACATAAAGAACATTATTCCCAAAAGAGATTTAACTTGTTTACTTGCCAAAGCCACTATTGATGAATCCAAACTTTGGCATAGCAGGCTGGGACATTTGAACTACAAGGCCATCAACAAGTTGGTGAAAGGGAACTTGGTCAGAGGATTACCTTCAAAGGTCTTTGAAAATCCTGAAGTATGTGTTGCTTGTCAGATGGGAAAGCAACATAGAGCATCTTGTAAGTCCAAATTGGTGAATTCTATTACTGAACCCTTGTTTATGTTACATATGGATCTATTTGGACCTACTTATGTGAAAAGTTTGAACAAAAAGATGTATGGCTTAGTGGTCACTGATGATTTTAGTAGATTTACTTGGGTATTCTTATTAGCTACTAAGGATGAGACTCCTGGCATTCTTAAGGTTTTTATTACAAGGATAGAAAACCTATTTAATCACAAAGTTAAGGTCATCAGATGTGACAATGGAACTGAGTTTAAGAATCAAGTAATGAATCAGTTCTGTGAGGAAAAGGGTATAACTAGACAATTTAGTGTAGCTAGAACTCCTCAGCAAAATGGTGTTGCTGAGAGGAGAAATAGAACATTAATTGAGGCTGCTAGGACAATGTTGTCAGAGTCTAAGTTACCCACTATCTTTTGGGCTGAAGCAGTCAACACTGCTTGTTATGTGCAAAATAGAAGTAAGATAGTTAAGCCTCACAACAAGACCCCTTATGAGTTATTGCATGGTAGGAAACCTCTGATAGATTTCTTTAGACCATTTGGGTGTCCTGTCACTATCTTAAATACCATTGACCACTTAGGCAAGTTTAGTAAGAAAGCAGACATAGGTTTCTTTGTTGGATACTCCACTGAAAGTGTAAAACCCAAAAATCCGAAACATGGTAAAAAGACCAAAATGCCCCTATGATCTTAAAATTTTATTATTAAGCTTATAAAGTACTGAATCAACCAAAAACATCTGGAAATGTGCAAGATATGATACAAATTAATTTTGACAATTTCATTTAATATTTTTGCAATGTACAAAATTATGAAAATACAAAAATATGTCACATGGGCCAAAGATTTCATTTAATTAATTTAGGTTATATTATAATTAATTTAAATTATATATAACTATAAGTAAAATGTAAAATAAATTCAAAATTAAATTTTCTGGATTTGGTCAAGTGTTGACCGAGATTTTAGCCATTCCCCCCCCCCCTATACTCGGCCCTAATCAATGATTTGATCAAATTTCCTTATTTAATTAAAAAAACCCTAACCGAATTGACTAAATCACAAACAAAAATTCACCAAGCCTCCCATTCGACATCTAGACCTGATCTAACAATTTTATGGAGTTCTTTGGAGTATTAAGGAGCTAGGAAAAATAAGAACCTGAATTCAGAGGCCTTCGTTTATCCGTGATAAGTTTTTTCTTCGATTGTGTCCATCCGAGAGGTAATGATTTTTCATGCTTAAATCTTACGTTCTAAAAATTATCCAGCATTTTTCTAGTGATCTATAGGTCGAATATAACTTAAGAAAAATAAGAAACACGATTTATGCAAGATTATTAAGGCGTACGAAAATAAAAGGGATAAAACACACTTAATTTGTAAATCGTGTGATATGAATTTTCTGAGGTGTAACCATAATTTTTAAATGATCCTTGATGATAATATAAGCTGGGAAAAATAGCCATGTAATTTTTAGAAGCCTAGAATAATTGATCTTGAATTATGGTTAAACCAGATTTATTGAAAAATTAAAGAAAAATAGGAAGAAACCCTAAAACGATTAGGGTTAGGGTTCATATTTATAAATCTGATGTATTTAATGCTAATAATGATTGGAAAATTTTGGTATAATGATTGGATAAAATTAGGGCTTGTTTTGGAATTAAAAAGTGTATACCGAATTGGTTTTTAAATTGCAAGGGTATGTTTTGCCAACTTTGAAACTTGTGGGGTATTATTGTAACATGTTTTGGACCTGGGGAAACGTGTGAAAAATATAATATAAGGGTCTTATGTGTAAAAATTTGCAAGAAAAGGGTTTAAATGGTAATTTTGTGTCGAATTGAAAAATAATTAAAAAGGAGGGACTAAAAGTGTAAATTATGGAATCTTGATGTTATTCTGAGTAAATACTGATATTAAAAGTGTAATGTGTAATTTTGAGGATTTATGGGCTTAATATGTAATTGATACTAAATTATGATTTAATTTATAAGTTTTGTAAACTTAAAGGACTAAATGTGTAATTTCTGAAATCTGAGGGACCTGAATTGTACTATACATAATTCTAATGTTACATTCTGTAATTTTGTAAAATAAGATGCTTGTTTGGTAAATATGAATATTGTAGGGATTAAATCATAAGTTATGTAAATATAGGGTTTGTTTTGTAAATATTGTAACTAGAGGGGTATAAATTGTAATTTGTGAAACTTAAAGGTTCAAAGTCAAACTCTGGAAACCTGCTAAAGATAGAAGATTACTTGAAATGAGTAAACCTAATTAAAGTGGAAACTTGCTATTTCTGGAAAGTTACCTAAAAAGGAAAAGTTTCTAAAAATGGGAAGCCGACTAAAATAAGTAATCTGAATCAAACAAGCTATTAATAAGACAATTATGAATTCATGTAGATCCGCCGAAGATGGAGTTTGCTTCCGACCCTTATTGTTCTGTTGTGTACTTGCGGTATAAGGTACAGATATTCTACCCTTTTTCAGTAAGGGTATCTTCTTTCTCATGACTCATTGATCTTGATTCGTTTTAAGATTCCCTAAGCCACTGCTATGTTTCCCTACACTTTAGTTCGTTTGTTTGACTCATTTTGACTTTGACGTTCAATATGACCATTTTGCTTTGAGCCTCTATGATGATCCATTCGATATTCGTTCGCACCTTGTGATATTAGTATTCGAAACACTGGATACTTCGAGGGTTCATTTGATTTTGGTAACTAGATGTGAAAACCTTTTTAATTATAACATGGAAATATTTTGAGGAGACTATTTTAAAATGATGTTTATGAAATATGCAAAACCACTTTTATATGAACTTTACTAAAACTTTTACGAAAACTATTTTTAAAGACTACTTTTGTGAAAACCGTTATTAAAGACCATTTTAATGAAATTCATTTGATAAAGATTTCTTTAAATGAACCATTTGATTATGAACCTTTGACCCGTTCAATTTTGACTCATTTGACATTGATATTGGATATGACCCTTTGGTATTTGAACCTTGATATGAACCTTTGGCATTTGAACCTTGGATATGGACCTCTGATATTTGAACTTTGACTATGATTCGATGACTTTGACTATGTGAACCTTTGCTATGATTTGGACCTTTGACTTTTGACCCCAGTTTGATACCCGAGCCAAAATATGTTCCCAAGCCATGAAGGTAACATGGCCGTGTCTTTGATGCACCACTGGCATGACTCGTGTGTGGTTCGAGTGATTAGCCACACCGTCCCCATTATGATATGATATGCGCACTTTATGATTTGTTATGGCCAATATGATTTGTTTGGGGGGCGTATGGATGCATTCTAGATATGTTCTGTTTATGATATGCTATGATATGATATGGTGACTGATGATGGGTGCAATCCACGTCTTTCACAAAATATGGGAGCTAGCTACTCCATTTGAAGAATGAGGACACCCCTCATGGTATCTGATTATCTGAGAGGTCTCCCCTCTATATGATTTTGAGGATATGGTTACTATATTTGATTTGTTTTGGCTCGTGGTGGATTACTGACCTTCCATTTTCCCTTTCCTACTTTGTACCTTTGTCTATGCCTTATATTATTCCATTTCTATACCATATTTGTTCGTTTGCTTTTGCTTTCGTTTTCGTTCATTATATATCTGTTCACTGGGCTTTTTAAGCTCAGCCGCATTTCTTTTCCTGCGGCAGGTTTTAGTTGGAAGATGGGTATGAGTGAAGAGACTTTTGGACTTGGAAGACTTGATAGTTATTTTGGCCTAGAGATGATTAGAAGTTATTATATTGTTAGAATTTGTATTCGCATTTGTAACCTTGTAATTTCAGTATTTCATTTGTAACCGTTGAGATTCCTTGTATTACTGTAATGTATGCTTTGTTTTGATCTGATATGAAACCATTAGCGTGACATCTTTACCCTTGTCGGGTTGGGGTGTTTCAATTATGGTATCAGAGAGACAGGCTGCGATACGTAATACATTTACCCTTGTCCTGTGTAAGTTAGGACCACTAAGTTTTCCCTATAAGCGCTCGTAAGACAACCTTTGAAAATTTGCTTTAGGATTTCCCCATAGGAACCTAAGTTTTGACCGGTGATGAATGGGTAGACTATAAGGCATTTGTTTAAGTATCATTGCTTCCGCATCACTCTGATTCGTGCCTTGCTTTTGGTTAGAGTCTGTTGATATCACTTTTGGAAATCGAAAGCCTATGCTTTGCACCACCTAAGATTTGAACCTGATTAAATTTGGAAGGTATTGAGAAATTTCATAATAATTGCCTGACACTATTTGATCCTTATCTTCAGATTTCTTTTGTTAATCATTTTGATAAAGACCCACGTTGCACTCTGATCCTTTCGTTAATCATTTTGACGCCTCTTCGGGCACTCTGAGAACCTCCATGGCGATAACGTACTGGATATGTTTTGATTGTCTTTTGCTTTTGATAAGTATCTATGAATCTTCCGACACTATTTGATTTCGTTTCACCCATCTTTGTCCTTATAAGAAGCCTTGTGGTGTGTAACCACGAGTATAAGAATGTTTTCCCCCTCACTTTTGAATGATAAAGCTTTGATTTGTGAACCGTCTTTCTTTGGATAGTTAACTTCGATTTTATTCTGACAATGAATTTGTTGAGTGATCAGTCAAATATTGACAACTACCCTTCTATGTCTCACCTTTGACGTTTGTAATGATTTGGAACTCCCTACCATGATTACCGATTGTTGAACGTTTGCCATTACTCTGGAGACTCGTGTGTTACTTTCGCGGTATGAAGTTTTCCTAGAAACCATTTCGTACACCAATGAATGAACCTTATCTTAGAAGCTATTTGGCACCTTGAGTTTTTCTGAGCATGAACCTTGTATTGAACGTTATTTGGCACCCTGTATTTCTTGAATTTGATTCCTGGTTGAACCACCAAATTTTACATTGGAGCGTGAAGTAAGAATGAACATGATACCGAGAGATTGTCTAGTCACCAAGCGAAGGTGTCTTTCAGATATGTCCGGAGTCATATCTGTTGGATTGAGCAACCGGGAAGAGCAGCAACCGAAGATCAAGAAGTGAGTTTACTTAAGTGTATTCCTGGGCGTGTTTTAGTTTCGTTCGCGATGGAGAAGGATGATGACTGGAGATATGTATCGATTACAGGAAGCTGAACCGTATTACTGTTAGGAGCTAATATTCCTCCACCCTGAAACGACTATGCGGTTGTTTAAATTCAGAGCGCGAAGTTTCCTTCTGATGAATTGAGTCTATTCTTGGAATCGACCCCCATATTCGTAAACGACTACTATGACGGTTAGTGACACTAATAGTATTAGCTAAAGCTCTGACTGTTTCATGAATTTGATAAATGATGTTTTCTCGTGAGTACTTGGGCAAATGGTCATTGTTTGACTTAATGGTACATTCGGAGACGAGGAAGAGCATGAAAATCATTTTGCACCCTGTTATAAATTTGACGATCATTTGTGCATTCTGGGAGATGGATATTTATTGAGACAACGGTGTTCTTTGCCTGACCTGGAGTTAACAACAACGGAGGCTACCCTGAAGAGTAAAGACATTCTTTTCAATGCAGAAGTGTGGGCGGTGCAGAAGATCTAGTCAAGATGGCGAACCTGGAGCTGATGAAGACGTACAGTCTTACTTCCCTATTCATCTTGGTTGTACTAAGATGAATTGAGGGCGGAAGCAGACTGGATGATGAAGAGATTTAAAGATCATGCCAGAAATCCACAACACTCCATCATATTCCAAGAAGAACTGCAGGAGGCTCGACGAACGAGACACAAGTTTTCGATTTTGGTTTCACTTCTCGATTGATGGACAGACGAAGACAGATTAACCGGACTTGAAGAGATTGGAGATGTTGAATGAGCGGAATTTTTGAAACAGACCTTTCATGTTTGGAAGATTTGATTCTATGAAGGCCGAAGTTCTTGGCGACTAAATTTCATTTCCGTTGAATCTCTTAAGTTTCATGATGAAGTAATAAGACCCTCTAATGATTTGAGTCCCCTAGAAGCATTTCAGTTCGTGTTTATTTTTTTGTATGTTCGGTGATGGCTTTGTTTTGAGAGATTTTGACGAATTGTGGAAGATATGATGCTTGTGACGGTGTACCTCACTTCAGTTTGGCAGTCTGGGATTTTGATACTCGTGCGAATAGTTTTGTTTTCCCTCTTGACTTTGGCATTCGATTTTGGTTGACCTTTGATGACTGTAGGAGTACTAGGTGGACTAAGATAGGTGGTTTTGATTACGACTTGAGATAAAGTATGATCATCATGAAGGCATAATTATGTGGTGCTAGTATTATGACGCCTGATCAACGTGATAATACTTACACCATATAACGTGCACTCATTGTGGCCATAGGATATCTTGGGGAGTACCTAAGAAGTTTAGAATTTGATCTCCGTTGGATTATCCGTGATTAGTGAGACTTTAGGTTCATTCTACCTAAGCGTATACTCTGCCTTCGTTCATTAGATATCTGGATGAGTTTGGACTCTCGTATTGCATTCTGTTGACCTCAGTTATATATCTTAAGCTCTTTGTAGAACTCTCCACTGATGATAAAGTTAATCTGATTTGAAGTTCTGTTCGTATTTCATATAAGCTTTTCGGAAGACTCACCTATCATCCATTTTTGTTGAATGGTCCTTTTGATCAAAATCAAACTAATTTTGTCTCCTTCTAAGGAATCTGAACCCATCTTGTTTTGATCGAGTCATGAGAAACCATTTATTCTGAAGAGCCTTTTTGGAAGAACCTCCCCGAGTGTAAGGTTGTTCGTGACGATCTTTTGCGAATTACTACGACTCTGTCTAACTTTGCGACTTCAAATTTTGAGGACGAAATTTTATTTTAAGAGGGGAAGAGTTGTCAAACCCAAAAATCCGAAACATGGTAAAAAGACCAAAATGCCCCTATGATCTTAAAAATTTATTATTAAGCTTATAAAGTACCGAATCAACCCCAAACTTCTGGAAATGAGCAAGATATGATACAAATTAATTTTGGAAATTTCATTTAATATTTTTGCAATGTACAAAATTATGAAAATACAAAAATATGTCACATGGGCCAAAGATTTCATTTAATTAACTTAGGTTATATTATAATTAATTTAAATTATATATAACTATAAGTAAAATGTAAAATAAATTCAAAATTAAATTTTCTGGATTTGGTCAAGTGTTGACCAAGATTTTAGCCATTCCCCCCCCCCCTATAATCGGCCCTAACCAATGATTTGATCAACTTTCCTTATTTAATTAAAAAAACCCTAACCGAATTGACTAAATCACAAACAAAAATTCACCAAGCCTCCCATTCGACCTCTAGACCTGATCTAACAATTTTTTGGAGTTCTTTGGAGTATTAAGGAGCTAGGAAAAATAAGAACCTGAATTTAGAGGCCTTCGTTTGTCCGTGATAATTGTTTTCTTCGATTGTGTCCATCCGAGAGGTAATGATTTTTCATGCTTAAATCTTACGTTCTAAAAATTATCCAGCATTTTTCTAGTGATCTATAGGTCGAATATAACTTAATAAAAATAAGAAACACGATTTATGCAAGATTATTAAGGCGTACGAAAATAAAAAGGATAAAACACACTTAATTTGTAAATTGTGTGATATGAATTTTCTGAGGTGCAAACATAATTTTTAAATGATCCTTGATGATAATATAAGCTGGTAAAAATAGCCATGTAATTTTTAGAAGCCTAGAATAATTGATCTTGAATTATGGTTAAATCGGATTTACTGAAAAATTAAAGAAAAATAGGAAGAAACCGTAAAATGATTAGGGTTAGGGTTCAAGTTTATAAATCTGATGTATTTAATGCTAATAATGATTGGAAAATTTTGGTATAATGATTGGATAAAATTAGGGCTTGTTTTGGAATTAAAAAGTGTATACCGAATTGGTTTTTAAATTGCAAGGGTATGTTTTGCCAACTTTGAAACTTTTGGGGTATTTTTTTAACATGTTTTGGACCTGGGGCAACGTGTGAAAAATATAATATAAGGGTCTTATGTGTAAAAATTTGCAAGAAAAGGGTTTAAATGGTAATTTTGTGTCGAATTGAAAAATAATTAAAAAGGAGGGACTAAAAGTGTAAATTCTGGAATCTTGATATTATTCTGAGTAAATACTGATATTAAAAGTGTAATGTGTAATTTTGAGGATTTATGGGCTTAATATGTAATTGATACTAAATTATGATTTAATTTATAAGTTTTGTAAACTTAAAGGACTAAATGTGTAATTTCTGAAATCTGAGGGACCTGACTTGTACTATACATAATTCTGATGTTACATTCTGTAATTTTGTAAAATAAGATGCTTGTTTGGTAAATATGAATATTGTAGGGATTAAATCATAAGTTATGTAAATATAGGGTTTGTTTTGTAAATATTGTAACTAGAGGGGTATAAATTGTAATTTTGAAACTTAAAGGTTCAAAGTCAAACTCTGGAAACCTGCTAAAAATAGAAGATTACTTGAAATGAGTAAACCTAATTAAAGTGGAAACTTGCTATTTCTGGAAAGTTACCTAAAAAGGAAAAGTTTCTAAAAATGGGAAGCCGACTAAAATAAGTAATCTGAATCAAACAAGCTATTAATAAGACAATCATGAATTCGTGTAGATCCGCCGAAGATGGAGTTTGCTTCCGACCCTTATTGTTCTGTTGTGTACTTGCGGTATAAGGTACAGATATTCTACCCTTTTTCAGTAAGGGTGTCTTCTTTCTCATGACTCATTGATCTTGATTCGTTTTAAGATTCCCTAAGCCACTGCTATGTTTCCCTACACTTTAGTTCGTTTGTTTGACTCATTTTGACTTTGACGTTCAATATGACCATTTTGCTTTGAGCCTCTATGATGATCCATTCGATATTCGTTCGCACCTTGTGATATTAGTATTCGAAACACTGGATACTTCGAGGGTTCATTTGATTTTGGTAACTAGATGTGAAAAACTTTTTAATTATAACATGGAAATATTTTGAGGAAACTATTTTAAAATGATGGTTATGAAATATGCAAAACCACTTTTATATGAACTTTACTAAAACTTTTACGAAAACTATGTTTAAAGACTACTTTTGTGAAAACCGTTATTAAAGACCATTTTAATGAAATTCATTTGATAAAGATTTCTTTAAATGAACCATTTGATTATGAACCTTTGACCCGTTCAATTTTGACTCATTTGACATTGATATTGGATATGACCCTTTGGTATTTGAACCTTGATATGAACCTTTGGCATTTGAACCTTGGATATGGACCTCTGATATTTGAACTTTGACTATGATTCGATGACTTTGACTATGTGAACCTTTGCTATGATTTCGACCTTTGACTTTGGACCCCAGTTTGATACCCGAGCCAAAATATGTTCCCTAGCCATGAAGGTAACATGGCCATGTCTGTGATGCACCACTGGCATGACTCGTGTGTGGTTCGAGTGATTAGCCACACTGTCCCCATTATGATATGATATGCGCACTTTATGATTTGTTATGGCCAATATGATTTGTTTGGGGGGCGTATGGATGCATCCTAGATATGTTCTGTTTATGATATGCTATGATATGATATGGTGACTGATGATGGGTGCAATCCACGTCTTTCACAAAATATGGGAGCTAGCTACTCCATTTGAAGAATGAGGACACCCCTCATGTTATCTGATTATCTGAGAGGTCTCCCCTCTATATGATTTTGAAGATATGGTTACTATATTTGATTTGTTTGGGCTCGTGGTGGATTACTGACCTTCCATTTTCCCTTTCCTACTTTGTACCTTTGTCTATGCCTTATATTATTCCATTTCTATACCATATTTGTTGGGGGGTTTCCCCCCAAAAAAAGGAAAACCCCCTTTTAAAATTTTTCCCCCCTTTTTGGGTTTTTTTTCCCCCCCTTTTTTGAAAAAATTTTTTTTTTTTGAAATTTTTTTTTGGGTTTTAAATTTTTTCCCCCCCCTTTTGTTTTTTTTTAAAATTTTTAAAAAAATTTTTTTCTTTGCTTTTGCTTTCGTTTTGTTCATTTTATATCGTTCACGGGTTTTTTTAGGTCCGCCGATTTTTTCCTGGGAAAATTTTTTATTTTAAATGGGTAAAGGAAGAGACTTTTGGATTGGAAATTGTTTTTTTTTGCAGGAAATGTTAAAGTTATTAAGTTAGAATTTGTACCTTTTTAAACCCTTGTTTTTCAGTTTTTTCCTTGAAACCCGGAACCCTTGATTCGTAATGTATCTTTTTTTTTGTCTGTTTATAAACCTTTTGGGGTGACATCTTTCCCCTTGGGTTGGGGTGTTAAAAATAAGGTTTTTAGAGTTTCAATAAAGGGGGGGCATGTGGGGGAAAATTACGGGTTTTTAAAAAATTAAGAAACAACTAAAGTTTATGGAAAAAGGGTTGAAAGGTGTTTTATATGATTCTTTAACCAAAAATGAATTTTCAACCATATTGCAGGGATATAATATGTCTGCAGGAAAAAAAAACTACCCCCAAAAGGGCACAAACAAAGAAAGGGTGGATTGCAAGGAGTTTGTTTTGATTGAAAAGTGGAAGTTTTTCAGTACTTCACCCCCCAACAGATAAAAGGGAAAAGTTTAGTTGATGCGTTCATAAGGGAGTACAAGGTTAATGCAGAAGGTATGATGAACCTTTCATGATGAAAAATGATATAAGGAAAGAGATGAAGAGTCACAAATTGATGGAATCCAAGGGAATAAACATAGCAGCAGTTCTCTCAACTCTGCTGCCAGGCCAAAACACTCTGCTGATAGGCCAAAACACTCTGCTGTTAGGCTAAAACACTCTGCTGTTAAGCTTGGTAACTCTGTTGTTGTGCCCAAGGACTCTACTGTTGATAAAGATGGTGATTCTTATGATGATTCTTCTAATGAGCTGCCTGAATTAGAAGAAGTGTATGTGGACACTGATGATGAAGTTGTTGATGTCTTAGGTGCTGAAGCTGATTTATCCAATTTGGAGACTGATATACCTGTTAGTCCCACTCCAACAACCAGAATCCACAAGAATCATCCAAAGGAGCAAATTATTGGTGATGTTCACTCTGCTGTACAGACCATAAGTAAATCAAAAGGTTTGAGTGATTTGCTTGATCAGGGATTGTTTGCTCAAACTCTTAAAAAGTGGAATAGCCACAAGGATTTACAAATTTGCATGTTTGCCTGTTTCTTATCTCAAGAAGAACCCAAAACCATTCACAAGGCTATGAAAGATGAAAGTTGGGTTGAAGCTATGCAAGAGGAGTTGCTGCAGTTCAAGCTTCAAGAAATCTGGACATTAGTTGATCTGCCAAATGGAAAAAGGGCAATTGGTACAAAATGGGTGTTCAGATGTAAAAGAGATGAAAGAGGCATTGTTATCAGAAACAAGGCTAGATTGGTGGCTCAGGGATACACTCAGGAAGAAGGAATAGATTATGATGAGGTATTTGCTCCAGTTGCAAGAATTGAGGCTATCAGACTATTCTTGGCATATGCCTCATACAAGAATTTTCCTGTGTATCAAATGGATGTGAAAAGTGCTTTCTTGTATGGAAAGATTCCTGAAGAGGTATATGTGATGCAACCACCTGGTTTTGAAGATCCTAAATATCCTGATAGGGTTTACAAGGTGAAGAAAGCACTGTATGGATTACATCAAGCTCTTAGAGCTTGGTATGACACCTTATCTAAGTATTTGTTGAACAATGGTTTTTGCAGAGGAACCATTGACAAAACATTGTTTATTAAAAAAGACAAAAAGGATATCCTACTTGTTCAGGTTTATGTAGATGATATCATTTTTGGGTATACAAATAAGGTGTTATGTGAAGGATTTGAAAAGCTGATGCATAACAGGTTTGAGATGAGTTCTATGGGAGAACTCACTTTCTTTTTGGGACTTCAAGTCAAGCAGAAATCAGATGGGATTTTTATTAGCCAAGACAAGTATGTGGCTGATATGTTGAAGAAATTTAGTTTCAATGATGTGAAAGCAGCTAAGACACCAATGGATAAAAATAAACCTTTGCTCAAGGATGAAGATGGGGAAGAGGTTGATGTACATCTTTATATATAAATGATTGGTTCATTGATGTATCTGACTGCATCAAGGCCAGATATCATGTTTTTTGTGTGTGCTTGTGCTAGATTTCAAGTGTCCCCAAAAGTTTCACACTTGGAAGTGGTCAAAAGAATTTTTAGGTACATAAAGGGTCAACCTAAATTGGGCCTTTGGTATCCTAATAATTCACCCTTTGACTTAATAGCATACTCAAACAGTGACTATGCTGGAGCTAGTTTGGATAGAAAGTCAACCACTGGAGGCTGTCAATACCTTGGTCATAGGCTAATCTCATGGCAATGCAAGAAACAGACTGTGGTGGCTAACTCAACAACTGAAGCAGAATATGTTGCTGCTTCTAGCTGCTATGGACAAGTGCTCTAGATTCAGAACCAACTGCTGGATTATGGGTACAATTTCATGAACACCAAAATTTACATTGACAACAACAGCACAATGTGTATTATCAAGAATCCTGTTTTTCATTCTAAAACAAAACACATAGAGATAAGACATCATTTTATTAGAGATTGTTATGAGAAAAAGTTAATTCAAGTGGTTAAAATACATACTGACAATAATGTTGCTGATCTACTTACAAAAAGTTTTGATATAAGTAGATTTCAATTTTTAGTTGCTAGTATTGGCATGATAAATCTTTAATCTTTAAACATCTTATCTCTGTATGTTTTTGTAAACTTTTGTAAGGATTTGTGCTGTTGTTAAGTCAAAATTTGTTGTTTCTTAAATTGTTTGTTGTTTAGTTGTATGCTGCTATGCTACTCTGCTGCTATTGTGGAATATTCTTGCTTGTGTTTGTGGTTTTCTACTAACCTTTTGCAGATATACATGCATACACAATCAAGTAAAGCAAGGAAAGTTCAAGTTCATTCATCACAAAAGCAAAGTACAAAATAAAGCATCCTTACATCCATTGTTCAAAAGAAGTTCAAAAGAAAACTAGGCCCAAGATTTCACAACCTAAACAAACCTATCCCAAATCAAGTTTTTCCCTTTCCCTTCCCAACAAAGTCAGGCATCAGTTTGCTGCGAGGTCCTCTGGTACCCATGTGTTCAGACACCTGCTTACAGGGAAGTGCAAGTATCACTGGCCTTGGGGATGGACTCTGCTGTTGGCTTGAGGATGGAACTTATTTCTTCTCCGGCTTTTTCTTTGGAACAGGGACTTCCTGCTCCACCGTACGTGGCTTTGGATGAGGCGGATTGACACTCTTCCCAAAGGCGGCAGCAGCTTTCTCCATTTGTCTTGTGAGCTCGACAGTCAAGGGATGATGAGAAGGATCTATTTCCCAAGAACCTTGATAATATGTCATGGATTTTGGCCATGATGCTGTTTCTTCATCACAGCTGGAGTCTTCAAAGGAAGATGGAGTAGATGGAAGCGGGTCAGATACTTCTTCTTCCAAAATCGCTTTGCCTTTGCATTGTGCAGAAGATGCAATTGGGGGAAAAAAAATTTCCCATCCTAGTGAAGTATCGGAAGAGGAATCAGAGGAAATTTCGATGATTGGAGTTTTTGATGCACTCATGGTTAGGGTTTGTGAAATTGGGGATATGTTAAGAGAATTAGGGATTTATAGACTTAAATGAGAAGTTGGTATCGTATTTAATCTGCTTGAGGAATTAAATTTGGCGAATTTGGGAAAGTTGACTTTTGGTCAAACTTTTCATAACTCTGCTGCTGAGTTTGAAAGTAAAGGCGTCAAATTGAAAATTTTGGAGCGTCTTAAACCCTAATTAGATCAAAACGGTCTCAAACACCAATTCGATCTCATTACATTTTCACTGCTCAAAATTACATTCAATTCTCACCCAAGAACACTAATTCATCTCGCTTACGGTATGCTTTAACAGTTGATCCTCCCATATTTAAATCTCATATGCACCAGTTTTGGTCAACTGTTAAGCTTGATACACTCGACGGGGAGGAAAGGTTGATTGGTAGTGTGGATGGAGAGAGTATTGTAGCTAGTGAAACATCTATTAAGAGAAGTCTTCGTCTATCAGGTGTTCCAACACCCCCTAATCTTACCACAGATGTTATTTTGACTGAGCTTGAGAAAATTGGGTATGAGAGACCTGAGGCTACTGGAACTTTTTATAAAGGTCTTCTTTGCCCACATTGGAAGTTTCTTTTGCATACTCTTCAACATTGCTTGTTTCCAAAAGTAGGTGGATGGAATGAATTTAGTGCTCCTCAAGCCACAGCCTTAGTTTGTTTGGCCACAGGACAACCGTTTGATTTTTCATCCATGATTTTTGAAGGTATGAAGAAGTATGTTAAGAAGCAGTTTTATTTGTATCCAAGGTTTTTGCAGCTCATTATCAACCATCAACTAAAAGAACCTTTGGAACATACAAATATTGAGCCAAGTAGCAGAATGGCAATCAAAATGTTTGCTTTTCTGAAGAAAAATGGGAAAGGTTTTTCTGGTACCATCACTCCCCTATCTCAATACATGTTAGACATTGTGGCTGCTGTTAATGAGGATGAAGAAGCTGGAACTCCCACAGCTTCCCATCACACATCCTCATCTTCAAGTTTGAATGAATCATCTTCCAATGAACCCCAAAATACCCAATCACCTAGGGCTTCACAACAAGAGGACATTGTGACACCTTAGACCAATGTCAGTATGGATGCAGATGAGGCTGGTACAGGTGATGTAGGTACCATGATGGAAGAGGCTGGCACTACTGTTTTCAACTTAGTAGTTGAACAGGACAGTGCTAACATACCTAAGACCTCGACCATGGCAACATCTATTGTAGAAGGTTCTCAAGAACCTAATACAACTGATGGTAACCCCAGCCAAATGGATAATATGGGGGGCTCAGATGTTCAACCTAGGGTTGAGACTGAGTTTTTGTCCCAAGATTCACCTCTCAAGGAAGTTAACACATCCCGAAGTGATGAGGACAGACATGCAACTACTACTGAATTGATGGATGATACAGTACAAAATGTCAATGCCTATGATACACCTCTCGGACCAGGTAACACAGGTCGAAGTGTTGAGGCTAGTCTTGAACATCCAAATATTGAATTGATGGCTAC
Organism: Artemisia tridentata subsp. tridentata; assembly: GCA_021014915.2. Taxonomy (NCBI): domain Eukaryota; kingdom Viridiplantae; phylum Streptophyta; class Magnoliopsida; order Asterales; family Asteraceae; genus Artemisia; species Artemisia tridentata. The sequence goes on from CP139509.1 coordinate 167,385,824, forward strand.
TCCACTTGTACAAAATGCCAATGTCAATGATCCACCTCTCGGGTCAGGTAACACAGACCGAAGTGGTGAGACTATTCTGAAACAACTTAATGAATTGACGGATAAATGTACCAAATTGTCATCAGAGGTTCTTGCTCTTACTGAAGAGTTGCAGGTTATGAAGAATACTCAACACTCTCAAGATGCAATCATTCACAGACTGAAGTTAAGGGTTAAGCATTTGGAGAGTATTCGATGGAAAAGAGCAAGATTTCCTCACATTCTAAAGTCCAAAAAGAAGAAGAGTTCCAAACCATGTTTGGAAGAGGATGCTTCCAAACAGGGGAGGAATGATCAGGAGGATGTAGCAAGTTCAGGGAAGGTACTCAAAGATTCAGGGGAGGTTGTAATGGATACAAATGAAAAGGTTGACTCTGCTGTTAATGCAGAACACTCTGCTGATGGGAGAAAGAATTCTGCTGATGGGCTAAATCACTCTGCTGGTGAATTTGATGAAGACACAATGCCCTTAGCCCAAGTATTGCTAAATCTTGGAACCACAACACCTACACCAAAAGAGATTTCACCTAAACCTGTACCACAGCCTACAAGACCAAAAGCCAAAGGAGTTACTATAAGAGAACCTGAACCAGTGTCTAAACCTACACAACCAACATACACTGGTAAAGGTAAAGGCAAATTAGATGATTCTTATCCATGGCATATTCCTTTTGAATTCTGGTCAAAAGAGGATCAATCTAGGTATGATTCAGATGCTGCAAGAAAATTGGTAGAAGAAGATGAGCTAATAGAGCTTGAAAGACAAAGACAACTGGCTAAGAATGAGGCAAAAACCAGAGCATTACTTGAAAACTGGGAAGATGAACAAGTAAGTAATGAGGCTGCTATCAAATGGGTTAAAGTGAAAGAAGAGTTACAAGATGATTTTGCTGCTGTAAATGAGTTTGACTTCTTGGAAGAGTTTAAAGCAAAACAGAAGAAGAAGTTGGTCAATCAGAGGAAGAAAAAGAAAGTGCTTAAACCTCCTACAAGAAGGGAACTCAGAACTCATCAAGAATATTATCTGAGACATATGAAGAATTGGAAATTAAAAGATTTGAAGCTTTTGTCATATGAAGATGTTGAAAAGAAGTATGAAGAAGCAAGGAAGGAGATAGAAAGCAAAATTGATTCGCTGAATGATGATAAGGTTGCTAAGCTTACAAGAATAAAAGTAGCACCAAATGCTTACATGAATCCTGAGTCAAGTGTTAAAAAGCCCATAGTGTCTGATGCTAAAAAGGAGAAAGAGGTTACTGTTGAAGCTGAAGTAAAAACTGAATTCTCTGTTGGTATAAAAAGATATAGGAGGAGAGTAAAGCAGGTGGCTAGGAAGAAGAGAAGAACTCAGTCAGTATTGATGAGTGATTCAGAGAAAGAGGATAGTGATGAGCATAATTTTGAAGAAGTGACTGCAGATGATATGAAAAGGATTATGGATTTCACAGTTCATAAACCTCAAGAAGAACCTGGGTTACTTAATGTAGTTCCTTTGTCAACAAAATACCCAATCATTTCCTACTCACATGATGTTCTAGATGGTAGTCAAGCATGCTGGGGGATTAAGAGATCAAATGGTTCAAGTGTGGCATATATCATTTTTTTCTCAAATGTTGCACTACATGGATAGGGATGATATTCTACAACTCTGGAAGCTTTACAAGATGAATTATGGTGATACTAGACCAGAGGTGGTGCATGAAAGACTCAACTATTACTATTTGAAGAATATGTTTGAACCTGATGAAAGAAGTCTTGATTGGAAGAATGTGATAAGTTCAAGCAAAGTTATCAGATGGTATCTATATCAATCATGTGGAGTACATGCATTGACTGGAAGTAATGGTTTGTGTTTATACATGTTAACAGAGAAAGATTATCCTGTGTTCAAGAATACTGCTCTTCTGACTAATATGTTACAACCTGGAATGCTGAGTTTGCAAAGACCATTTTTATCAGATCATCAAGCTTTTGAGTTAGTGGAGAGGTATAGAAAAGTGCTGGAATCAAAGACCTCAAAACAGTAAAGTGTTTGGAAGCATCCTCCTGGTGATTAGTTGGTTTTAAAGGAAACATGATGATTTTTGGTGAAAAATATCAAGTTTAGGGGAGGATTGTTGGGTCTAAAGATGCTTATTGGTCGTGAAATACACTAAGTGTTACTCTGCTGATCAGTTAAGTAACTCTGCTGATTAGACTATAACTCTGCTGGATTGGGATAATAAGCATAGTATAACTCTGCTGCTAGCTACGAAGTCTCTGCTGCTAGGAAGATTATGCTGCTGCTTATTGGATATGTATAGTATGTTGAGGATATGTATAGAAAAGATACGTAAAGATATTTTTCGTGTATAGAAAGTTTTGTAACCGACTAGGACTCCTTAGTCTATAAAAGGAGGGTCTAGGGTTAGGTTTTAGAGACACGTATCGTTATTGTTTTACACTTCAAGGTTTCTTGTAACCTTATTGCTATCGAGCAATCGTATTAATATATTGAAGTGTTGTTTGAGAATTCGTTTTGTGTTTTATTCTTCTTAAGATCAAGTATTAGTTTCCGCATAATATTTGATATACAATTCAAGATCAGTTTCTATACCGATTGCTTTAGGTTTATATCTAAAGTAATTAATAAGATCGTGAAGCTCAACTGGGATCAACAGTCTATTTCTACAAGTTAATCAATTTAAAATGTCAATAATTGTCTTTTTTTTTCTTTTCCTTTTTTATTGTTCAGTACGTGTTAATCAATTTAAAAGATAAACTACAAATAAAAAGTGAATAATTTTTCTTAAACTTGCAATAATGTACTAAAGGACTTCACAATGATATCCCATGTTATGTGAGAAGCTCTCTAACAAAATGATTGTGAGTTTAAGTCTTGCTTTTACCGGCTCTCACTTCTTTACCCTAGTTTTGTTGCCCTTAAGGTTTTCTTGTCTACTTCATTTTTATTTATTTAAGTAGAACTTCAATGGCTATTAATGGTAGAATGGGGCTTTCATTTTTAAGTCAATAGACTCTGGTTCGAATCTCATCCCTGGCACTTTGCTTCCAGATAGGTACCCACCTCCGCAAAACATATGGGCTCACTGGAGAGACTTTGTGGATAAGAGCTCAAGAGTCCGAGAGTCTCGGCTCACTCCAGTTGGTGCCCCACTAGATCAGGAGAGTTGCCCAGAGCTATTCCTTGTGGGCTGGACAATGGCTGGTGCCAAAAGTCACCCGGGATTAGGGTATCCCGCCAATCTACACCTTTTTGTTGATAAATAGGATGACGCAAACTTGTAGATCTTTGCAAGTTTTTTTTCTCTTTACAAACAATTTTAGGTATCAAAAAATAAAACCATTGAATTCATGGTTCATTTATTGTTCATTAATTTCATATCGTTTCAAGCCTACTAAAAGGGGTGTTGATACTTATACCACAAAAAGTGATGCACACACCACAATTTATGCAATATCATGTTGTACCATATGCATTAATGATGTGATATTGTGGTGTGTGCATCACTTTTTGTAGTGTAAGTATCACCACCCTACTAAGACTATGTGTAGTGGTAAAAAATGGAGAATGGGGGGTTGTTTGACACGTGGCATGTGGGGTATTGTGGGGCTTTGTTGAAAAAGTGGTGTAGTGGTAAAATGGGGGAAAAAAACGTTCGAATTTTATGGATTGAGAGAGGGAGGGGCGCTGTCAGAACGACCAGCGGTGGGTTTTTTGGGTGAACAGCGCCCCGTCGTTTTCGGTTGAGGGGCGCTGTTGGGCTTTGTTTGGGAAAAAAAAGTGAGCAATAGCGCCCACTACGCATACTCTAAAAGAGATTTGACTCTTAATTCTACATATGAGATGCGATCCTTTAGAAAGTAAAGAAAATTAAAAAGGCTAGAAAGCCACTCATAATGTGACAAGTGTCCACCACCTACTCCCTCCCTTTTTTTTCTTATTAAATTCGGTTAGGGGCATTTTGATCCTTTTAACCCCTTTTTTTATTCCACCTCAAAACTTCAAACGTAAATAACTTTCAAACGATAAACTTTTATGAAAAACCGATTTCACCATAATTTTTAAAATTTAATTCTCTTTAATTTGATATGCATTATGATATATGAATCGCAACTTTTTTTTTTTCCAACTTTTTAAGTGGGTGTTGATTATCTTAAAATTTTTGGCATTTTCGGATCTAATTTAGCCTAGTTTAAAGGCTGAATTTTGCAAAACTTAAAACACGAAAGTTGTAGCTTTTTGGCCATTCTTTACCCATAAGTTTGAATCACTCAAATCCAATATGATATGAGTGAGATATCGCACGTTAAAGATGAACAATAACTGATGAACGTTATCAAAAATAACTGATGAACGTTATAAAAAAATAACTGATGAACGTTATAAAAAATAACTGAAGAACAATATAAAAAATAACTGACGAACGTCATTTTTTCAAAAACTGCTGAACATTATAAAATATAACTAATGAACGTAATAAAAAGTAACTGATGAACAATATAAAAAATAACCGATGAACGTTATTTTTTCGAAAACTGCTGAACATTATAAAAAATAACTGATGAACGTTATCAAAAATAACTGATGAACAATATCAAAAATAACTGATGAACGTTATTTTTTCGTAAACTGCTGAACATTATAAAAGATAACTGATGAACGTAATAAAAAATAACTGATGAACAATATAAAAAATAACCGATGAACGTTATTTTTTTCGAAAACAGATGAACATTATAAAAAATAACTGATGAACGTTATCAAAAATAACTGATGAACAATATCAAAAATAACTGATGAACATTATTAAAAAATAACTGATGAACGTTATAAAAAATAACTGATGAACAATATCAAAAATAACTAATGAACGATATTTTTTCGAAAACTGCTGAACATTATTAAAGATAACTGATGAACGTAATAAAAAATAACTGATGAACAATATAAAAAATAACCGAGAAACGTTATTTTTTCGAAAACTGCTGAACATTATAAAAAATAACTGATGAACAATATCAAAAATAACTGATAAACGCTATTTTTTTGAAAACTGCTGAACATTATAAAAAATAACTGATGATCAATATCAAAAATAACTGATAAACGTTATTTTTTCGAAAACTGCTGAACATTATAAAAGATAACTGATGAACATAATAAAAAATAACTGATGAACAATATAAAAAATAACCGATGAACGTTATTTTTTCGAAAACTGCTGAACATTATAAAAAAATAACTGATGAACGTTATCAAAAATAACTGATGAACAATATCAAAAATAATTGATGAACGCTATCAAAAAATAACCGATGAACAATATTAAAATAACTGACGAACGTTATTTATTTTGATGCAACGGTTAATAACACTTTTTAGGCTTTTTAAAATAATTTAACTTTTTAAATGATCCCCAACCTTCTACATATAAGTTGGATTTTAATTTGGGGCTTTTCATTGATAAAGGATAAAATGGTCAGTTACTTTGTTAGTCTTGGTTAGGGGTGGAAATGAGCTGAGCCGAGCCCGAGCCAGTCAGATCTCAAGCTCGGCTTGTTTCAAGCCTCATATTTTGAACTCGAGCTCTTCTCGTGAAAATTTCAAAAGCTCGAACTTGGCACGGGCTCGACTAACATATATAACGTGTTGAAGGAAATAAAGCTCAAAGGCTCATTAATCACACTTGGCTCGAGCTCGTTTGTTTTTTTTTTTAAGCTCGTTTGTACATGGTTATATGTATAGACATTATATATGTATGTATTTTTAGGGCTCTTTAGGCTCGCGAGCTTAATCGAGTGATATTGGTTATATTTGGCCAAAGTAATCACAAGTCAAACTTCTCACGAAGAAAAGTCAACTTGAAACCATTAACGCAAAAACAACCAATTGTAATATACCGGATAAGCGTGTACCCGGGTCGTGGTCCCAACGAGGCGTGAAATTGAGGATATCGTTTTCGTTTTGGAATTAAAATGCTTGAAATAACGAGGGTTGATTGGGTTACTAATATCTACTAAAACGAAAAACAAATAATGTAAACCGGAAACTACGAACGAGTAAAAACGTCAAATCTATTAAAAACTAACCCTACGGATATCAAAATAATTTTCCTACGTCCTAAATGACAAAAGAAAAATTTTAGAAAAAAGAAATGCATTTTTTTTTACTTTTAAATAATTACATACGAATTTAAAACCAATTAAAAGAAAATAAAAGATTAAAAATACTAAACGACAAGAGAAAAATCTGAAAATTTTTGTGAAAATACTTTAAACTAAACTGAAGCTATGAAAAATCTAAAAATGATCCCAACTTATTTAAATAAGCTGGGAAAAATCAATAAGGTTCGAATAAGCAAAAGGAGGAAAGTGAAAAAGAGGTTTTAAAATAAATGGTGCAAGAGATGACTAAAAAAGGTACTTAGGCGAATTGGTAGAGTGCGTGTGTATGCGAGTGAAAAGGCCTGGGTTCGAGTCCCAGGTCTGTCACTTTTTTGCAAACTTTTTTTTTTTTTTTTTTTTTTTTTTTTTTTTTTTTATTTTTTTTTAATTTTTTCTTTTAAAACTTAACTAACAAGGGAAAATGAGCAGATTTTAAAACTAAAGAAATTTTTTAAAACTCACAAACACACAGAAACAGCTTATTCAGTTTGACCAGTTTTAGAAACTATGAAAAGAAAGAAAACAAGCTAAGTTATGCAATAAAAAAATTAGACTAAAGATAACAATTAGACTAAAGATAACAATCACACCTAACCATGAATCAACAGAAATAAGTTTCAAGAGCACAAAATAATCAAAAGAGAACCAAGAGTCTGCTGATGCAAGCAGAACAGGGCAGAATCATGGCTTTTGGGGCTGCTGATCTAGGGCCTCAACAAGCTAGGAAATAAGCTCCTTAGGTCCAAATAAGCTCAAACAGATTCAGAACACCTTGCAAGCTATCAATAAATTAATAATCTAAATCTAATTCCTACCTTAGCTTATAAAAAAAACTGATCAGGGACCAAGAAAAAAGGTTGCAGGCTGCTAGGTTCTTTAGTGTGCAGAATTGGTTTTTGGCACTTAACTTTTGCAAAAACTTAATGACATTAAACTTAAACTTATGTTCTAACTCTTTGACTCATAAATACAATGTCCAAAACCCTTTTTTATGAATTCACACAGCATGCTACTGGAACAGTTTCATCACATGAGATTTTGAAAACTCACTTCAATACTTAAAAACTTGACAAATCTACTAAAACTTGACTAAAATCAACTACTACTATCAAATCAAAGCTAATTGAAATTCACAAAATGACCTAAACTAGGTTTGACCTCAAAAGTCAAACTGATCCAAACACACCTATCCAGGGCTGTTCTACGGGATAAACTAAGAACTTACTACTCTAAACTGAGATTGAAAAAAGAGGGCTAGTGAGGCAATAATAACAAATGCAGGCTGCTAAGGAATTCTAAAGCAACAAATAACACATAAGCTCTTAACTAATTTTAAACTACCAAGAACTAAACTAAGCAGTAACAAGCAATGAATAAGCAGAGATAAGCAGTAAAATAAGGAGTTTGACCAGAGTTGACCAAACAAGAAAACTAGAAAATTTCATTAAACATCAAACTGGAAGTAAAATTACAGCTTAAATAAAACATTACACTAAGAAAGCATTAAATCAGACAACAAATAAAGATGGTCTAAACTTTTCTAAAAACATGAAAAGAGGGACAAAAGAAAAAAAAATCTGCTACTATCCGCCTATATTTATACTACTAAAAATACAAAAACCCTAGAATCTGAGTGTGTTGGTTGTGTGAGTGTGTTGCTCTCTGTGCTTCTTTGCTCCATTCGTGACCCTTGGATTAAACTTGTTCACCACATCTTTACATCTTGATCGTTGATCTTTCTTATGCCCTCGGATCGCTGAGGTGGAGTGGGGGGGGACCGAAGACAACCATGTGAATCTTTTGGACTGGTGTGGTGAGGATAGTGATGGATGGGTGATTAGGTTTAAGGGATTGTTTGAAGAAGATAAACAGTGGTTTTATTGGGTATTTGACTCAAATTGGGGGTTTGACCGAATGACTGGAAAGGGGGTTTTGATCGAGCAACCGTGTTTTATTATTATTGACTGGGTGGGTCGGTTTTAGTTGTGAGTGGGCTTGGGGATGGTTAGTGAATTGGGCCGGTGGGATAATTTAAGGGTATTGGGTTTAGGTTTAAAATGTTGGATCCGGTTGTAGTAGTATAAGTAGGATAATATGGATTTAGATAAAGGACCAAGAGTGTAAACTTGTAAACATCAAGGACCAATCTTGCCAAACCTTCAAAGTTAATCAAGGGACCAATTTTGCCAATATGAATTAATCCAAGGGCCATTTTGAGATTTTTGAGCAACATCTCGAACCAAACTCGTGAATTTCTTCCCGGGTCCCGGCTTTTGAGCTCTTTTCCATTTCCCGTGCTCGTCTTTGTCTTTTTCTTGATTTTTATCCATTTTTCTAGATATCCGTACCTGCATATTCACAAACACAAAAACAACATATATTTGGCATATTCGGTCGGTTTTTGGTCTATTTGGTCCGTTTAAATAGGTAAAATTTATGTGTAATTTAACACATACCATCGAGCTTTATATTAAATGAGCCTAAACTTAGGCTCAAACTCAGGCTTGAGCTCGTTTAGGCTCGGCTCGTTCAAGCATTTTACCGATCCGATGCTTAGCTTTTCACGAGCGGCTCGGCTCATTTCCACCCCTAGTCTTGGTTGTTCGGCAGAAGAAAATAAACACCATTTGGTCACACATGACCAGCTCCAAAAAGATCCTTTTTGTAAAGAGACACCCAATCCAAAGATGAAAAATAAAGAAACAACCTTTATGGGCCTTACTGATTGACCACTAATCTACATTCGACGGTGACATCAAATAATTTGAGGACGTTGGCGGCCAAGCTTGTTTGCCTAGTTGTCGTGGAGTATTAGCGAGCACCTCACACTTTAAGTGTCTACGTTCTGTGAATAAAAATCACATCTTTACTTACTGCTTTTTTTTATTCGTTGAAATATGACTCCTATTATAGGTAATTCAAAATAGAAATGTGACACTTACCATGTTTAAAGTTCGATGTTTCACTATATTACGTGGCTAGTGATGGAAAACATCAGTGTAATAGGCAGTAATTTTTTAAAAATTTATTTAACCATTAAATAAAGAAAAGTGTTTATCATATATAAAAACCATACAACGAAAGACTTACAAAAATTAGTTTTACACAAAAGTTACGTCCCATGAAATCCAGATAAACCAGTTATTAATTACACATGTACAGTTACGTAAATTACATACCTTTTACTGACCAGCAAACACGAACTGATGAAACCCTTACTTGTAGATCGACCCACGTTCCAAAACACGAAGGAAACAAAAACACTGATCAAAAGTAGATAGGGCCAAATCCAGTATCCACACTAACGCTTCAACAACGTCCTATAATTGCTAGGCCCGTAATAGTTATTATCTAACGATCAAGTACGATGTACCAAACACCAGTACAGAAACCCAAATTACATAATTTATATATTTGTTTCATTTAGTTATATAGATTTTTATTATTAAAAAAAAAAAAAAAAAAAAAAAAAAAATCAAGATTAAAAATGTTAGTATATATTATACACTAGGAAAGAGGTTTAATGATTTTTTTTATATATAAATATATAAAAATTATATATATTTATGTGAATTTGGTTCGATTTTTATTTCGCCAAAAGCTCAAACAGAAAATCGAATATTTAATTTGGTTCTCAAATTCGATTCGGTTTTATTTTTTTGATTTTTGGTTTCGGTTTTCAGTTCGTTAAGTGTACCTGATTTGTGAATAGGGGTGTCAATAGGGGTGGGTTGACCCGACCCGAACCCAACCCGATAAGGCTTATTGGGGCGGGTAGAGTCGGGTTTAAAAATCTTATTGGATTGTGTGACCCGATAACCTAACATACTTATCGGGTCGGGTTAAGGTTGAATTGTTTTTGTTATCGGGTCAACCCGAAATTCATTTTCCTAAAACTATTATTTTAAAAGTTTTATAAGCACACTAGTTTTCTCAATTACATAAAACATTTCCTTTAACAGTAAACTATTTCCCTATAATAATAGTCCGTTAGTTCACTTGTTTAAGGCTTGTGAGAAACTGAATTGGCATCTAGATACAAAAACCATTCCTCTTAATATTTAAATCAGTTTGAACAAAATTGTGTTTGACTTTGAATGAATATTTCGATGCTCGCCTATTACAGTTGACAAACTAAGAACAATCTTTTTCTTAAAAAAATAGCTAGTGTATAACAAAAACAAATAAATTTATGGCAACAACATATTCATTACTTCAAGTCTCTAATAAAAACATTTTAAAGTATCATGGCATATATCAGCACTGTTTTTAACACTATGATTCATGCTCAAAAAGAATTAAGAAAAAGGAAGATATGTTTAAGAAACAACTTATTTTTGCTTAATGCTAGTATTCTTTTTTCATTTTCTTTATAGAAAGGCTACTGGTGTATTTTTGCATAGGAATTTGTTTGTCTTTTTGAGCTTGTTTTCCACACCATGCCATGTTTTATTGTTTTTTTTACAAGTTGTATTATTAGAAGCCATAATCCTAATTAGTTCATGATATATTTTTGAGCCGTAACTTATTTTGTGAGTAGAAAACACTAAACAACCTGATTCACCCGACCCGACAGAACTCGATCCGATACTAACTTGAACCCGATTACTTATCGGGTCGGGTTGCGGGTCACTTTTCCGAAATAAAAAACCGATTCAACCCGACCCGATAACAACCCTATTTGTGAACACCCTACACGTGTATGATCTTATTGCAATTTACTCAAAAACAATGAATGCCAATACTTATTCTTAGAGCCCAAATAATATGGATTCCACAAAAGCCCATAAAACCCAACAAATCCTCTAAAACACAAATTAGGTTGACAACACTGAAAACCTTATAAATTTATAAACAGATGCGCCTCTTCTTCAAACAACCACCACTTCTTCATTCTCCGTTATTTCTTCTGGTTATATTATCCTCTTTAATTTTTTTCAATATCTAGTTTTTGTATATTTTCTTTTTATTAAAATGAAATTTGTGCGGTGATGAAGCATATTGTGGACTAGAGTTTCTGATCTTGGGCTCTTCTTCCCATTAAAGTTTGACGACAAAACCCTTGGCTGTCTGAGCACATTTTAACTTCTTGTTTCTTTTTATAAATTTGTTTTTATAGAGCTTATGATGAAAAAATTAATTATCTTAGCGGATTTCAGAGAGATTTTAAATCAATGATCTCATGTTACACACACTGAGGCTCTTATTATTTTATTTTATTTTTGGTTTATTTATATTTTAGTATAATAACTAAATGGAGTGATAGAACGCATCTATGATGAGGCTAAGCACTTGAGAGTGTAAAAGGGTAGTGGACAAGACTAATAATCTTGCCGTGATCCCAATATTAAACGACTTCTCCTTCCACTGAGCTTTTTTTTATCACTCCATTTATTTATTTATTTAAAAGGCGTCCGTTTACCAATTCTGGAGGATTAAAAAACAGTTCCTCACGGTGTAATGGCTTGGACGCCATTGTGGCTATCCTGATAAGAGGTCTCTCAATGTCCTTTTATCGTGAAACACCTCATACATTTATGCTTTTCAATCTTTTTATTTGATCAAAATTTATTTGTTTGTATTTGCAAATGATGATAACAAGACAGGGACATCAGAACTCAAGATTTATTTTGGATTTAATGTTCGACCAAGTCTATAATGGGAATCTCTTTGATGCAACTTTTTTAATATTTTTTGCAATTGTTTTGTAACTTTGGTTAACTACTCTATTTTTTATTGTTATTGCCCATGGTGGTTTATAAATATACTTTGAGTTCACACATTGAAAACAATCTAATCTGAGGCAATTTATTCTTTCTCACAAATCATGTCACTTTTTTGGTTTTTAATTTAAATTTGTTTATTTTGGTTGATGAATCAGAACATCTGTACACTTTAATTAGAGCATGTTGATTTTCCTTTCGGTATCTCTATTATGACTGTTTTAATTGTTTTTTATTTACTTCTATTAATTTTAACAATAGAATTTAATGTTTTGGACGTGGTAATTGGATGTATGGGTTATACTGAAAGTTTATCCTACTTGATGATCGGATGCCAAGGAGATGGCTGTAGTGGTACAGCGGAGATGAAGGTAGTGGCAGATGTTTCTGAGGATTGTAAGACCACTCGGCAAGGCCAGTGGTTGCTTCACCACTGTCAGAAATCACGCATGAGCAACCATGCCTTCCACCCTTGTTCACGCATGAGACACGAAAAGCTTTATTTTGTGTGTTAATGTATGTGGGATATTTAGCGGGGTATATTTGTATAAAGTGGGTATTTTAATGAAATGTGAATGTGTTTGACTTGACCAGTAAATGGTGAAGTGATGTGAAGGGAAGTGAAAGGAGAGAAAAAGCTGACGTGGCGTTGAGATGTATGGTGAAAAACAACTATCTTTGCCATCTGGTCTAAAAGATGAAAAGAAAGGGGGTGTTTGGGATTGTGTTTAAGTTGATAAAATAATACAGTAAATAAAAAGAAAACAAACAATTTACTTATTTAAAAAAAGACATAAGAACATATTTACTTTTATCATGACAAGTTTATTAATCACATTTGATGAGGATAGGCTTTAAATTTAAACTTTTAAAAATTTGAGTAATGTTGATTATTCGAAATACGGAATATCTTTTACTTAAATGCTTTAAATGACAAGTTTTAATAGTTTACTTTTCGTTTCAAACTAAGTTTAAGTCACGGTTGCTTTATCAATATCTACTAATTTTAAATGTCTATTTCTACAAGTTAATCAATTTAAAATGTCATTACTTGCTTTTTTGTTTTTTTTTTTTAAATATTGTTCAGTACGTGTTAATCAATTTAAAAGATAAACTACAAATAAAAAGTGAATAATTTTTCTTAAACTTGCAATAATGTACTAAAGGACTTCATAGATATCCCATGTTATGTGAGAGGCTCTCTAACAAAATAATTGTGAGTTTAAATCTTGCTTTTACCGGCTCTCACTTCTTTACCCTAGTTTTGCTGCCCTTAAGGTTTTCTTGTCTCCTTCCTTTTTATTTATTTAAGTAGAACTTGAATGGCTATTAATGGTGGAATGGGGCTTCCATTCTTAATTCAATAGACCCGGGTTCGAATCTTATTCCTGACACTTTGCTTCTAGATATGTACCTATCTCTGCAAAACATATGGGCTCACTGGAGAAACTTTGTGGATAAGAGCTCAAGAGTTCGTGAGTCTCGGCTCACTCCAGTTGGTGTCCCACTAGACCAGGAGAGTTGCCCGGAGCTATTCCTTGTGGGGTGGTCAATGGCTGGTGCCAAAAGGCACCCAGGGTCAAGGTGTCCCCGCCAATCTACACCTTTTTGTTGATAAATAGGATGACGCAAACTTGTAGATCTTTGCAAGTTTTTTTTCTCTTTACAAACAATTTTAGGTATCAAAAAATAAAATCATTGAATTCATGGTTCATTTATTGTTAGTTAATTTCATATCCTTTCAAGCCTACTAAAAAGGGTGTTGATACTTACACCACAATTTATGCAATATCATGTTGTACCATATGCATTAATGATGTGATATTGTGGTGTGTGCATCACTTTTTGTGGTGTAAGTATGACCACCCTACTAAAAGAGATTTGACTCTTAATTCTATATATAAGTTGGATTTTAATATAGGGCTTTTCATTGATAAAGGATAAAATGGTCAGTTACTTTGTTAGTCTTGGTTAGGGGTGGAAATGAGTTGAGCCGAGCCCGAGCCTTTCAGAGCTCAAGCTCGGCTCGTTTCAAGCCTCATATTTTGAACTAGAGCTCTTCTCGTAAAAATTTCAAAAGCTCGAACTTGGCTCATGCTCGACTAACATATATAACGTGTTGAAGGAATTAAAGCTCAAAGGCTCGTTAATCACACTTGGCTCGAGCTTGTTTGTTTTTTTTAAGCTCTTTTGTACATGGTTATATGTATAGACATTATATATGTATGTATTTTTAGGGCTCATTTAGGCTCACGAGCATAATCGAGCTTTATATTAAATGAGCCTAAACTTAGGCTCGAACTTGGGCTTGAGCTCGTTTAGGCTCGGCTCGTTCAAGCATTTTACCGATCCGATGCTTAGCTTTTCACGAGCGGCTCGGCTCGTTTCCACCCCTAGTCTTGGTTGTTCGGCAAAAGAAAATAAACACCATTTTGTCACACATGACCAGCTCCAAAAAGATCCTTTTTGTAAAGAGACACCCAATCCAAACATGAAAAATAAAGAAACAACCTTTGAGGACGTTGGCCTTACTAATCTACATTCGACGGTGACATCAAATAATTTGAGGACGTTGGCGGCCAAGCTTGTTTGCCTAGTTGTCGTGGAGTATTAGTGAGCACCTCACACTTTAAGTGTCTACGTTCTGCGAATAAAAATCACATCTTTACTTACTGCTTTTTTTATTCGTTGAAATATGACTCCTGTTATAGGTAATTCAAAATAGAAATGTGACACTTACCATGTTTAAAGTTCGATGTTTCACTATATTATGTGGCTAGTGATGGAAAACATAAGTGTAATAGGCAGTTGTTGGGAATTATATTTTCATAGATTTGATGATACAAAAACAAAGAAGAATGAAACATGAAGAATACTGAAATGATAAGCAAAATATGCTAAGTAGATGTTGCGGGTAATGTAAATGATTGCTGCTGGTTCAAAATCAACCTGCTGCTAGTGTATTTCAAGGTACTGCTGGTTCAGAGCAAGGTATTACTACTACAAGTGAAGGTACTGCTAATACAAAAAGGTACTGCCAGAAGGTACGGGTAGAGCAAAGGTACTGCTAGTTGATTCAAAGGTACTGCTAGTACAAATAAGGTACTGCTAGTACAAACAAGGTACTGCTAGTGTTACCAAGCTGCTGCTGATCAGTGAGTCATCTTGCTGCTGGATGGATAAGAACGAAGAAGATATTATTTATATGAGTCATTCATATACTGAAAATAATATCTAGATATTTGAGCAAGCAAAAAGATGACTAGGCTTATCAATTTGTAAATGATCTCCTTTATACTATAAAAGGGAGATCATACCCTTAGATAAAAGGTGTGTTTAATAAAGAGCAAAATAGTTCTTAGTATGCTAAAAAGTTAAACACCAAGTAAGAGTGTGTGTGGGAACATCAGACGAGGGGTCTGATGTTGTTTAGTTTGTTTAGCCTCAAGGATCTTTGATCCCTGATTAGAGTGTAATCGTACTACCATTGATCAAGTAGTATTGGGGCCAAGTTGGAATAACAAACGGTGAAAGTTTGACAAAACCTTGTTGTGATAGTATTGTATTCGTTCATTGAATATTCCGCCAATATTATCATTGTTCTTTAAACGCAGTTAATCCTAGATCAAAGGCTTAACAGCCTTGAGCCCATAATCGATCACGTAACTTGTTTTAGTACATGTAAGAAGGTATAAAACGAGTTTCCACAGCAGTAATTTTTTAAAAAATTATTTAACCATTAAATAAAGAAAAGCGTTTTTCAGATATAAAAACCAGACAACGAAAGACTTACAAAAATTAGTTTTACACAAAAGTTACGTCCTATGAGATCCAGATAAACCAGCTATTAATTAAACATGTACAATTACGTAAATTACATACCTTTTACTGACCAGCAAACACGAACTGATGAAACCCTTACTTGTAGTGCGGAAAGCTTAATGGAGGGTAATTTGAGATATTAGAAGGATAGATTGGATTTGTAATATTAGTTTGTAATTGTAAAGATCATATTTGTAAATTTCCTATTTGTTGATAACAAAAAGGGGAAGAGACGTGGTGGATAGCATAGATTAAGGGGAAGTCAGTATACTTTTCATTCATGGTGAGATTTAGTTATCTCCATTTCTCTACTTCGTCTAGGGAAATTCGTGCAAGAATGTTTTTGTTTTGTAATCATCAAATAGGGGAAGATTGTTGGGAATTATATTTTCATAGATTTGATGATACAAAAACAAAGAAGAATGAAACATGAAGAATACTGAAATGATAAGCAAAATATGCTAAGTAGATGCTGCGGGTAATGTAAATGATTGCTGCTGGTTCAAAATCAACCTGCTGCTAGTGTATTTCAAGGTACTGCTGGTTCAGAGCAAGGTATTGCTACTACAAGTGAAGGTACTGCTAGTACAAAAAGGTACTGCCAGAAGGTACGGGTAGAGCAAAGGTACTGCTAGTTGATTCAAAGGTACTGCTAGTACAAATAAGGTACTGCTAGTACAAACAAGGTACTGCTAGTGTTACCAAGCTGCTGCTGATCAGTGAGTCATCCTGCTTCTTAGGTCTTCTACACTCTCTAGAGTAGTGACCCTTCATGTGGCAGTTGTAACACTCCACCTTTGACTTATCATAGCCAGCAGGCTCATTTCCATTTATCATTATCTTCTTGCCAGTCCTCATCAACAACTTCTTGGCTCTAATGCTTAAAAGTGAAAGTTGCCACTTTATGTCCATCTCTTCAAGATCTTCAGGATGAATTTCTTGAAGATCTTCAAATGATAATACAGACCCATTGTGTTGAGATGTAAGAAAAGCACACCCAATTGTTTCATCTAAAATGGATTTGGTACTACTCGAAGTACTAGCAGTACCAAAAGTTGTGTTGGCAGTACCTTCTTCTCTGCCACCTTTTTCTTCATTATCAACCTTTGAGATGCTTGGTGATGAAACAAATGCCATATTTCCTGAGCTTGACCCAGTAGTCTTCTTTACTTCATGTTCTACAATTTTGAAATTGTTGTAGAGATCATTAAGACTCATCTGATCAATATCTGGCTTGTTCTTCCAAACAATGACATGCATAGACCATTCTGAAGGTAAACTCCTAAGAAATTTAGAGTTTAGGTCTTCTTGAGTTATCATCACTTCATGGATGGCTAACTGACTTGCAAGCTTCTGAAGTCTATTGAACATACTGTCCAAAGACTCATTGGTTGTGGCTGTGAAGTTCTCAAATTGTTGTTTGAGAAGTGTTTTCTGTGTTTTCTTGGTAGCATCATTACCACCAAATCTAGCCACAATTGCTTCAAAAAGGGTTTTGGCATCTTTGTATTTGTTAAAGATCAAAAGCTGATCATTTGGAATAGTCATCAGTAACATACTCCTTGCTTTTAGATCATTTCTCTTCTGAACTTTTTCATCTGCATTTGATGGTTGGTCTTGTATTTGTGTTACAAGAGCATCATTTACTGTTGTAGTGGTGATTGAGGGTTTAAATGAGTTGCCTTGTTCAATGATCTCCCAAAGCGCATAGTCCTGCACTTGAAAGTATTGTTCTACCCTTAGTCGCCACATTTCAAACTCATTTTGCTTAAGTAATGGAAGTTTAGCTGCAACATTTGTTTGAATATGTTCAACATCCATTGTTCTTTTAAATTAGTAAATATCAAGCCTATCTCTGATACCACTTGTGGAAAGGTTTTGTTTGTTTAAGATATTTATGTATTGAATGTGTTTAGCATGCGGAATCTACTACAACACACTTTAAAAGAACACAAGGTGGTGAGTTTAAGTAAACGTGAGTATGCAATTGAACAAAGAACACAACTTTGGTTAACACAAAACGATTCAATATTATTGATGAAATAATACGGATGATCTAAATATCACCGGGATTACAAAGTAATCTTGAATATTATTGTTTGTTCAGGGGAGGATTTTTGCTGCTGATGAGCAATCTTCTGCTCCATCACAAGTACCAACTCCAAAGGATAAGGGCAAAAGCATTATGATTGAAGATGAGCCAAAGTCCAAGAAGTTGAAGAGAACACAGCAAATTCAGATGGCTTTAGGAGAAGAAGAGGCCAAAAGGGTTCATGAAGAAGAGCTAAAAGCACTTGAAGCCTCAAGAATGCTTGCAGTATTGAAAGAGCAGAAAGATGCTGAAGATGCTGCTCAGACTCTTCTTGATACTCAAATTGCTCAAGAAACCTTTGATGCACAGATGCTATGGATTATTAATAATGATCCAATTGTGAGAGGTCAAGCAGCAATTATAGTAAATGACAAGAATCTCAATTCTGATGAGAAAACAGAAGCACTTGAATCTTTCATCAACAAGAAGTATAAAGAAGCAGCTCTGGCTGATATTTTTAAAAAGATGAAGGAAAGTCAGAAAAGAGGTTTTAAGGTGGGCCAAGCTAAGAAAGATCAAGTAATTTTTATGAAGAGATTTCTGAAAAATCAGGCAAATTGGACTGATTATCAACTAAAGAAGAAATCTGCTGATGAAATCTTCTTCTTGTATCTTCAAGCCTACAAAAGTCTTTACTACAAAGTTCCATCTGATGTACACCCCTCAATAAAGAAGAAGGATGCTCAAAAGAAAGAAGTAGCAAAATTGGACACATAGCAAGTAAGTAAAATGTTGATTACTTTGCCTACTATCATACATGCTGATCCAATTAGCTGTAGATGACCTATTATTGATTGGGAGATCAACCATGATAGATTAGGAAAATCATGGAAAATAACAAGGGTTGGAGGACAGTTTGCTATCTTTAAGAATTTTGAAAATTTAGTTAGAGCATGTGACATAGCAGACTTGGAAGAATTGTGGAATCTAGTGCAGATTAGGCTAGACACAACTTCTAGTTCAGATGCTAAGGAACAGGAACTATGGGTAGAATTCAATAGGATGTTTGATCCTGAACCCAAAGATGTTCATTGGAAATTTCTCTATTATGATCCTTCAACAACTTGGGAATTTCTAAGCCATAGCAATATTCATCACCTTTACACACAGAGTGGGATAGAACTCTTTATGTTGGCTGAGAAAGAGTATCCACTTTGTTATGAAGTGCTTAAATCTATGATCTCCAAGAGATTAAGATGTGACAAAGATGATGAGAACTCAGAAATTGTTCAGAGTTTGCTAAGGAGCATATCTGAGCAATATGAAAGAAAAAGGAAGAACAGAGAGTGAAGGTTTTTGGAAGAGTTCCCTCAAATCCTCAAGGTATGTATTTTATTCATCAGAAACTTGTGTATTTTAATAGGAAATAAAAAGTTTAGGGGAGGATTGTTGGGAATAAAATGTTCAAGTCAAAGAGCCTGCCAAAGATGTTAAAGAGCCTGCTAGTTGATTTTGAAGTGTATGAAGATGTTCTACCAGTACCTTCTGGGTAGAAGGTACTGCTAGTTGATGAAGAGCCTGCCAAGCTTATGTCAAGTCGATTAGATATTTTGTAATAGATATTTAGTTGAATTATTAGTCTTTGTACATTGTTATACGTTATGTAGAAGTAGTTTAGTCTTCTGTGGTGTACAGAAGAATATTATCAGAGTTGTACATTGGTAGTTGTATTTAATTGTAGGCGCTAATATAGTCAAAGTAAAGTATTATATTCGAACCACTTGACAACTTGTAATAAGGTGTCCTTATCTTATAAAAGGATACCTTAGTCACACTTCATGCATGCATCTTTACCAACTATTAACCAAAACCAAACTATCTCTCAAGTAACTTAGTTACTTAATTCACAAATCCTTTTTACAATCTTAGATTCAAGATTACTTTGTAATCCCGGTGATATTTAGATCATCCGTATTATTTCATCAATAATATTGAATCGTTTTGTGTTAACCAAAGTTGTGTTCTTTGTTCAATTGCATACTCACGTTTACTTAAACTCACCACCTTGTGTTCTTTTAAAGTGTGTTGTAGTAGATTCCGCATGCTAAACACATTCAATACATAAATATCTTAAACAAACAAAACCTTTCCACAAGTGGTATCAAAGCAAAAAGATATTATTTATATGAGTCATTCATATACTGAAAATAATATCTAGATATTTGAGCAAGCAAAAAGATGACTAGGCTTATCAATTTGTAAATGATCTCTTTTATACTATAAAAGGGAGATCATACCCTTAGATAAAAGGTGTGTTTAATAAAGAGCAAAATAGTTCTTAGTATGCTAAAAAGTTAAACACCAAGTAAGAGTGTGTGTGGGAACATCAGACGAGGGGTCTGATGTTGTTTAGTTTGTTTAGCCTCAAGGATCTTTGATCCCTGATTAGAGTGTAATCGTACTACCATTGATCAAGTAGTATTGGGGCCAAGTTGGAATAACAAACGGTGAAAGTTTGACAAAACCTTGTTGTGATAGTATTGTATTCGTTCATTGAATATTCCGCCAATATTATCATTGTTCTTTAAACGCAGTTAATCCTAGATCAAAGGCTTAACAGCCTTGAGCCCATAATCGATCACGTAACTTGTTTTAGTACATGTAAGAAGGTATAAAACGAGTTTCCACAGCAGTAATTTTTTAAAAAATTATTTAACCATTAAATAAAGAAAAGCGTTTTTCAGATATAAAAACCAGACAACGAAAGACTTACAAAAATTAGTTTTACACAAAAGTTACGTCCTATGAGATCCAGATAAACCAGCTATTAATTAAACATGTACAGTTACGTAAATTACATACCTTTTACTGACCAGCAAACACGAACTGATGAAACCCTTACTTGTAGCTCGACCCACGTTCCAAAACACGAAGGAAACAAAAACACTGATCAAAAGTAGATAGGGCCAAATTCAGTATCCACACTAACGCTTCAACAACGTCCTATAATTGCTAGGCCCATAATAGTTATTATCTAACGATCAAGTACGATGTACCAAACACCAGTACAGAAACCCAAATTACATAATTTATATATTTCTTTCATTTAGTTATATAGATTTTTATTATAAAAAAATAATAATAATAATAATAAATAAATAAATAAATAAATAAATAAAAGTTTTCAAGATTAAAAAATATTAGTATATATATACACTAGGAAAGAGGTTTAATGATTTTTTATATATATAAATATATAAAAATTATATATATTTATGTGAATTCGGTTCAGTTTGGTTCCATTTTTATTACGCCAAAACCTCAAACCGAAAATCGAATATTTAATTTGGTTCTCAAATTCAATTCAGTTTTATTTTGTTTGATTTTTGGTTTCAGTTTTAAGTTTGTTAAGTGTACCTGATTTGTGAATAGGGGTGTCAATAGGGGTGGGTTGACCCGACCCGAACCCAACCCGATAAGGCTTATCGGGGCGGGTAGAGTCGGGTTTAAAAATCTTATTGGGTTGTGTGACCCGATAACCTAACATAATTATCGGGTCGGGTTAAGGTTGAATTGTTTTTGTTATCGGGTCAACCCGATAAAACCCGAAATTCATTTTCCTAAAACTATTATTTTAAAAGTTTTATAAGCACACTAGTTTTCTCAATGAGAAAAGTTCTATGCAGAACAAGATTTCTGTAAAGAACAAAACAACCAATCACAACCATTGATTTAACTTTGATCCAATGGTTAAATTTAATCATTAATTTAAATTAAAAAAACACAGAGGGGCATTTTTGTAATTTTCCACTCCACCTAACATTCTCCAATTATTATATTCATACACTCACACTCACAAATATTTATTGGTGAGTTTACACACACTCTTTTTCTCACCAAAAACACACAAACCACCATAAACCGTCATCGATCCGCCATATCTCCATAAACCGTCATCGATCTGACGAATCGCACCACCGATCTATTATTTCGGTGAGTTCTATTTTCCAATGATTGTATGTGTGTGTGGGGGAGATGCGGTTCGGGGGTGACGGAATCTGTTAGACCCGTATCCCGGTTACGAGTAGGCCCCACCCTAGATGAAATATGCTAAGGTTGGATGTAATTGGTTGGTCAACGAAGTTACGTGGAAAGTCAAACCCGATGGTCAAACTAGTAGTCAAAGTATGACTCATGTAGTAATATGAAATGTGATGTATAAACTAGAAGGACCTAAGTTGCCAATTGTTAGTTATGTGTTATAAGTTAGTGTGGCCAAAATAGAAGAAAAGAGACTTGAGGGACCATCTTTGCCTTTGCCCCAAACTTGTACCTAACTAGTTATAACTAGTCATTTCTAGAATTCTCCACATTGTTTGAGATGGGACTTGAAGTCCGGTTTTAGTGAGAGGAGAAAAAGGAGGGAACTAGCTTGGTGATGATCCATGAAGAAAATGATGAAGATTATGTGTCTATAGCCTTCCCTCATTAATAATCATCACAAGTAAGTAATCTATGTCTTGTTATAGATGAGAAAGAAAGTGGGGTTTCATCATATGATCAAGATATGATCATATGATGATATGGGTTAGAAAATGGTTATGTTTCGATGGGTTTGGTAACCTTTGTTTATGTATTTGAGTATTATGTGATTAGGTTTTGATTATGTGATGATGATGATCGATGATGATGATGATGATGGAAGCTTATGATGATGATGATGTTCTTGATGTTGTTTAGCTTGGACCAAGGTAAGTAAAATGATGATGGCATGTATTATATGGATGTCTAACATGTATGTGTTATGTATGTTTTGTGGTTAGTGATAAGAGATTGGATATGTGCTTATGTGCTAGGATGAATAAGATCTAAGTGGTGAATTTGGTTGTGATGGTAAGTTGATGTTAGGTGATTATGCAAGAATTAGAGAGTGGAGTAGCTAAGTAAGTGTTTGGAGATATGTGATGCTTATGTGTTTGATTTGAAGTATGATATTATGTGATTATCGTTTTACTTACTAAGCGTAAGCTTATTCTTTTAGTTGTCAACGTTTTGTAGGTTAATGGCGATGAGGATAACTTGGCTTGGATTATAGCATAGGGATTTGGAAGCGGATTCGGGAGATAATAAGCATAGGAGCTAGGTAGAATACCGAGCTTAAGTCAATGTTGTACCCCCGAGAGTCTCTTTTATGAGTCCTATAATGTATGTCAAAGTCGTGTAATGGTTTGGTGGTCTAATGATGTGTCGAGTGTGTTTTAAGTGTTTTTGAGTAATGATAATGGAGTGTTTGGTTTAAGCGTGTTCATACCTATTTTGGATTGTAAACGGGTCAAGTGCCCTTGGAAAACATTGGGTATGTTAATGTAATGCTTTTGGTAAAGTTTGGGTGGTTAACGGTGTGTCCAAGTGCGTTAAGTGGTTTATAGTGAATGTTTAAGGGGGGTGTTTGGCAAAAGGGTAAATGTACCCATTTTGATGTGTAAACGGGTCAAGTGTATATTGAAACATATTATATGTATTAAAGTAATGATTTTGGTTGAGTTTGAAGTGTTGTGAAAGTCGTATGTGGCTTTTGTCATGAAATGGGTCAAAAAGGGGTTATGTGCATGACCCGTCTAATTTGTAAAGCACCATTCCGGGATGTCAAACGGTCAATGTTTTTGTATGAAAATGATGTTTATGATGTGTTAATGAAATCTGGAAAGTTTCATTTAATTGTTGGGTCATAGAAGTTGTCTTTCCGGAAAATGGGTCAAAAAGGATGTTAAAAGTGTTATGCAGTTAAAGGGGTGTTTGGGTTAAGAGTGTTTTTACCCATTGTGGGTAGTAAATCGGGTTGATTGAGTATATAAACGACTTTGTATGTTATGTTAATGGCTTTGAGTGAGTTGGCGTGGATGTAAGTCGTCACGGGTCTCTTTTGGTCTTGTGTAGACTACTTTCAGTTTGTGTAGACTATGATGCGTGGGTTTTGCAACCTTACAACAGGTTTTACCTCTCGAGGGATCTCAAGAGGCTTACAACCCCACCAGGCAGTGTACCTGACCGATGTAGTATAGTGTAGTGGTAAGTACGGGGGATTGATCGTTCTCCACAGGGAATAGTGTTCGTTAGGTGTGAAAGGCTACTCTAATTAGGTCTAAGGGTTGAGGAAGATTCTTTTTATGTTTTTTTATATTTTATAAAAGCAAGTAAAATCTCGGGTTTTGAAGGAGTGGGCGGAATTAGTTGCTAGTCAACTAACCCAAATTACTACAAATGCAAATAAAATAAAATAACAAAAATGAAAAGTGGTGAGAAACTTATGTGTAGAGAAATGTGTTTACTTAGATTTCCTTACTCCCTAACTATCTTTTACCGGTTAATTAGTGTGTATTAGTCGCGTGGATGACGGGTGTATTCCTTAATACCATTCGTGGGGTGGCGTACTTACTTCCCCAAACTCTACAAGCTCCTACTTCACTCCTATGTCGAGCCGGCTAGGAAGCTCCTAACATGGGATCACTAGAATTCGCTTGTGCATTAAATACAACCATAAAAACCTTTAGTACGCGTTTGGTTCATGTTTCTTAAGACGTTCAAGCAAGTTACCGAATAGGAAGTTAGCCAGTTTTCTTAAGCCTAACATAGATAAACAATCATCCAATACAACTAATAACACACTAACAACCAATAATCAATAGCTAGGTTTCATTAGATCTAAGCAAACACAAGATAAAATTAGCCTAACATGTTAAACAAAAGACAAGCATAAGATAGAATCAAACAACACATAGACATATTGAATGATTAATTGATAACTTATCTTTCAATGAAACATGGAAGATCTCAAGGCAAAAAGCCCTGAAAAAGTAGCTAAAATCGTCTTAGGGTTTTATCCCAAAATTCCACACACTAAGCTCCCCCTTAATGACAAAAAATTAGAAAACTATATATAGACTTTGACATCTGACGGCGTCACCTTATGCATTGTGACGCCGTCACCTCGCCGCTTTTAGGGTTCCCGGATGACCATCTTGACGCCGTCCCTCTTTAGCTCTTCAAAAATCCATTCTGGCTTATCAAGGCTTGACGCCGTCGGATCATGAACGTGACGCCGTCCCCTTATGATTTAAGCCGTGACGCCCTTGATTTAGTTAAAGCGTGACGCCGTCAGAATTCTCATGCAAACTCACTGGCCCGTCATGAGTAAATTTCACATCCAACTTTTCTTGCCAAGGCATGACGCCGTCCCATGTTAATTGTGACGCCGTCAAGAGTAACTTTTAGCCGATTCTTGAGACTTTGCCGTTTTCTTCACTTTAATGCTCCAAAAACGTCCAAAATGCCTCCTTTTCCAGATTTCTCCTCAAAAGTACCTAAAATGACAAAAGGAACGATTTAGGGCAATATTTGATCAAATAAATACGATTTCGGGCTTAAATGACCCCTTAAAAGCGGTACACTTTTCGCCTCATCAAATACCCTTACACTTGAGATTTGCTTGTCCTCAAGCAAATGCGCTTTTATTCTAATCAAAATATAAGTTAGGGGTCATTTAATGCAAACATAAAAGTAATTACAACAAATAATCGTTCCACTTCAATCATAATAAGCACGGAGATTATATACTAGCACCTCACAAGTAGTGTTTAGATACTCACATCTCTCAAGTGTCATCAAAATAAATCTCATAAATGAAAACGGAAAATATCTCTCACTACCTGTCATAGCAAATAGATTACCATAGGCTTGGGAAAGGATCGAAAACCTCCTCCACTAGGCGTAAGCACCTAAGATAAACTATCAAAGAGGGCTTTTAAATGGGTTATAACGTTAGGTGTAGGGAAAAGGAAAACACGGTTTTGTTGGATACGGGATATTTTACTGGTGGCGAGTTAAAGATCTTGATTAATTACATGTACTATACAATGTTGCTAAGCCAAGACTAGACTCGATCTAAAGCTAGAAACAAAATAACATAAACATAAAATAAACATAAAATAAAACGGGATGGTAGTCCGTATGTTTTTTCTATTTTTCTTTTTCTCATTTTTTTTGTATTTTTCTTGATTTTTTCGATTTTTTTTTTTTTTTTTTTTTTTTTTTTTTTTTGCATACACTTTTACCCTACCATCCAAAATAATACATCATAGGGGCATTGCATCCCCCTTACACTTGAACTTTTACATAACTTTACAAATAACTATTCTAATGACTCGAATTAAGATAATTGAAAAACTTGGAGTACTTTTAAAACATTTAGCACATATGGGGGTAATAAATGATGTTCTTCCCCATTACTCCATTACACTAGTACTTTACCCATGAGTCCCAATCGTCCCAAAACAATATGTACAAGGATATGACTCGACTTAGCAACCATGTAATCAACTAGATAATTAACTTGGGTTTAAACAAATGTTGTAACAATAATGCACTAAAGATGAGTGCATACAAGGTAGGCTAAGGCGATTTGGGTGTACATTTAAGTGGGGTGTAACAAATTCTTCCTTTAAGTAAAATGCTTAAAGGTCGAAACGAAAAGATAGGCTCTGAGGGGTGTACTAGGGGTATCGTGTACTAAAAATGAGTACAACGCAAAGGGTGTGGGAGAATTACTTGACCAATGTAGCCAATGTAATTATAACAAAAACACAGGTGTAAAACAATGGGTTAATCCTAATGCCTCTTATCATGTAGTAAATCTAACTACACGAATGTAGTCTCACTTGTGGCCTTGGAATGGTCCTAACGCAAGTTCTAGAATCTAAGTGCTACCGGCACACACATCATAGCATAAATGCTTTTCCTACCAATTCTAGGGGCGAACCTCACATATTTGGGGGTGGAAAATTTTTTAGTGGTACGGTTTTTGTGCTAGTCATATAACTCCTATCCATGAGACGCTTATTAGGATCAAAGTTTCACTCCTATATGTTGTAAAAAATTTTAAATTTGGCACTAAAATTACCTTAACAAGTATTTCTCTCAGTTTTATTACACATCTACTATTAAACAAACAAAAATCAAGCGCAATTGTATTCTCTAAAATCGTACTTTTACCCTCCCCTTACACTTAAGATGAACATTGTCCCCAATGTTCAAATAATAAGATGTAAAAGCAAAAAGTAAAAGAATGAAATCAAATACTCCCCTGATTCGCTCGGTGGATAATGAAATTACACGGTTAGATCTTCCTCCAAAGAGAATGTTGAAGCTCCATGACTAATGCATCGCCACAAGCTTGATCCAAAAACATTTCCTTGTCCAAAATAACCTGTTAAACCTGAGAAAACAAACATGAAAACCTGCATAACATCGGCGGGAAAAAAAATCTATATATAAGGATATAATGCTTGTGGAATGATAATTTTGCAGATTCCTGGAGATTATAAGTTGGAGATTTTAATAAAAACTTTTCTAAAAACAAAACTTTCAAAAATTTCTGGAAATTAAATCTGACGCCGTCAGGTTATAACCCCTGACGCCGTCAGAAATGACCTGACAAAAATTTTCATTTTAAGTTTCCGGAAAATTTCTGGAAAAACCTTTACCTTACTTCCTGGAAATCCTGCAAAACATCATTATGACTCGATACAAGCATTTGACTCAAACAAATACGAAGATGTATGTTAATTTAATATTATTACGATTCATGTGCATATGTGTTCTAATAAACCAATTTAGATTTCCCTTACACTTATCTTTTGCAAAATACCTTTATATGTAGTTAAGACGAAGTTAAAAACAAAATAAAGCATTTTCACAAATTACTTTTGAACATGAATCAATACTAATAAAAATTAAACACACATACGGAAACAAATAAAAACAAACAACAAATAAATAAACACGCAAAGCAAATAAATAAAATAACGCTTGGGTTGCCTCCCAAGAAGCGCTTGTTTTTGTTCGAGTCATGAGCCTGACTCTACCCTTATTTAATGGATAAAAGAGAGGTTTTCCCTACACTTAGGATTAAGTGCGGGTGATAGTAGCGATACACACCAGCTCGGTAGGAGTATGCCACGTGAGGAAAGAGTGGTGGATGAATTATATGCTCAAAGGGGTGTGCTCCTTTCATCATAACCTTACCTAGTTCACTTTGGTCAATGGGTGAATTAAAGTTTTCTCCTAAAAAGGGATCATTTTCTAACAACTTCGAGAGACTCCTAATTGGGAATCCATCTTGACCCAATAGACCCGGTTTAAACCCATAATGTTTCTTGTGATCAATCATGAATGGGTGATGTAGACATGTAAGGTCATTTTTCACTCCTATATTATCTTCCTCACTACAAGGCTTAGAGTCTACTACCTTAATCTTAAGACTATATGGTTTGATGGGTGGGTCGGGACCTAATTCAATTCCTAAGTTCACATCTAAGGATGGAAGATTAGGTAACGTTTTTGGTTTAGGCTCCGGTTCATCAAAACTAGGAACTTCCATAGAACTAAAAGAAAGGTTATGACTAAAAGTATTCAAACCTATTTCTTCTAGTTTTGTTTGGTCCAAGGGCTCTACCTCTATTGGGGTTCCTATAGTCTCCTCAACTTCTTCCGGGTAAGTCACGGGCGGTGTGTGTGCCTCAAATGATGGTAGGACTTGTGGGGTACTTGGTGGGCTTATGTTACTTACCTCATCATTCCTTATGTCAAGATCACCTATATCCTCATCATGTGTTTTAGTATGATCTAACCCTAACATTTTACCAAGTATCTCAAGTACTTCTCTAGGCATCTCAACTTCAATGTCCGAATCATAAGGATCATCCTTAATATTCTGACTGCTATATTCAAATTGCCTAAAAGATTCATCATGTGTTTCTTGAGATTCAACGTCATCAATCATAAAACCTAGGTCTTTTTGATTAATGTGATCATGTTCGGCTAAATCCTCCATCACATCAAGGTCACCTATGTGTTTGTTTTGTAATATGGCATTACATGACATCCACTTAGGTATCTCAACACTAACATATTCATCCCCAAACAAACTTGTTTCATGATCCTCGAAATTTGCGGTCAATTGACTTGTACTAACGTTTGTTGGGTTGTCTACTATATAATAATATTGGGCACACTCTTCAATAGCTTCCCATGCTTTCTCGGCACTTAATTCCCTAATATCCCTGCCGGCAATATGGTAAATGTCCCTTTGGGCATGTCGGTCGACATGATTGTAAAAGATTTGAGTTAGGGACCAAAAATCGAAGTTATGATGAGGGACTTTTTGGAGTAAATATTTAAAACGAGTCCATGCATCATAGAGAGGTTCATCTTTATGTTGTTTAAACATCAAGATGTCATATGGAGTGGGTGAATTACGTGGTTGGTAGTATGGTGGATTCGCGTTCTCCATAATGGTGAACGGAAGAGTCAATGGAAATTACGAACAAACACACAAAGAAATAAGATAGACTAAAGAAAACCTAGAAAAATAAAATAAAAATCTCACTAGAAGGGAGTCTAGTGAGTAGACCTATTAAAAATAAAATTTCAACCTAAGCAATAACTACTCCCCGGCAGCGGCGCCAAAAACTTGATTGCGTGGGTTTTGCAACCTTACAACAGGTTTTACCTCTCGAGGGATCTCAAGAGGCTTACAACCCCACCAGGCAGTGTACCTGACCGATGTAGTATAGTGTAGTGGTAAGTACGGGGGATTGATCGTTCTCCACAGGGAATAGTGTTCGTTAGGTGTGAAAGGCTACTCTAATTAGGTCTAAGGGTTGAGGAAGATTCTTTTTATGTTTTTTTATATTTTATAAAAGCAAGTAAAATCTCGGGTTTTGAAGGAGTGGGCGGAATTAGTTGCTAGTCAACTAACCCAAATTACTACAAATGCAAATAAAATAAAATAACAAAAATGAAAAGTGGTGAGAAACTTATGTGTAGAGAAATGTGTTTACTTAGATTTCCTTACTCCCTAACTATCTTTTACCGGTTAATTAGTGTGTATTAGTCGCGTGGATGACGGGTGTATTCCTTAATACCATTCGTGGGGTGGCGTACTTACTTCCCCAAACTCTACAAGCTCCTACTTCACTCCTATGTCGAGCCGGCTAGGAAGCTCCTAACATGGGATCACTAGAATTCGCTTGTGCATTAAATACAACCATAAAAACCTTTAGTACGCGTTTGGTTCATGTTTCTTAAGACGTTCAAGCAAGTTACCGAATAGGAAGTTAGCCAGTTTTCTTAAGCCTAACATAGATAAACAATCATCCAATACAACTAATAACACACTAACAACCAATAATCAATAGCTAGGTTTCATTAGATCTAAGCAAACACAAGATAAAATTAGCCTAACATGTTAAACAAAAGACAAGCATAAGATAGAATCAAACAACACATAGACATATTGAATGATTAATTGATAACTTATCTTTCAATGAAACATGGAAGATCTCAAGGCAAAAAGCCCTGAAAAAGTAGCTAAAATCGTCTTAGGGTTTTATCCCAAAATTCCACACACTAAGCTCCCCCTTAATGACAAAAAATTAGAAAACTATATATAGACTTTGACATCTGACGGCGTCACCTTATGCATTGTGACGCCGTCACCTCGCCGCTTTTAGGGTTCCCGGATGACCATCTTGACGCCGTCCCTCTTTAGCTCTTCAAAAATCCATTCTGGCTTATCAAGGCTTGACGCCGTCGGATCATGAACGTGACGCCGTCCCCTTATGATTTAAGCCGTGACGCCCTTGATTTAGTTAAAGCGTGACGCCGTCAGAATTCTCATGCAAACTCACTGGCCCGTCATGAGTAAATTTCACATCCAACTTTTCTTGCCAAGGCATGACGCCGTCCCATGTTAATTGTGACGCCGTCAAGAGTAACTTTTAGCCGATTCTTGAGACTTTGCCGTTTTCTTCACTTTAATGCTCCAAAAACGTCCAAAATGCCTCCTTTTCCAGATTTCTCCTCAAAAGTACCTAAAATGACAAAAGGAACGATTTAGGGCAATATTTGATCAAATAAATACGATTTCGGGCTTAAATGACCCCTTAAAAGCGGTACACTTTTCGCCTCATCAGACTACTTTGGTCTGTGTAGACTACTTTGGTCTGTGTAGACTACTTTGGGTTTGTGTAGACTACTTTCGGGTCTGTGTAGACTACTTAGGTCGGTGTAAACTACTTTTGGGTTTGTGTAGACTACTTTGGTCTGTGTAGACTACTTTTAGTCTGAGTAGACTACTTATGGTATTATCGATATTTAAAGTCTTTTGTTCATGTATGGGTCATGGTTCAAGCGTTTCCGCGTACAAATTCAAAAAGTTTTGAATTTTTGGTATAAGTGGGCACGGGGTGTAACAACTTGGTATCAGAGCTTCGGTTTAAGTGAATTAGGTTTCCACTTTAGGTTGCCTAGACTTAAACCACTCGTAGACGCGTTAAGTTAAGTTTGAGATAGGCGGGCTAATAGTTTGTGAGTTATAGGATGTGGATGTAGAGTTTGAAACGAATGATGTGATTGTTATATGGGTAGTATGATGGGGACTTAGGGATGTGTCTTGTGTGATATATGTTGTGGGAGACTTGGTGTGTGAGTGATAGGATTACCGTGCACCTCGGGCTGTCTCGGTAATTATTATATGATTATGTGATTATGTGCTATGGTAGTTAGTGAGGGTGAATAGGTGTAATAAGATTGTGTAGTGGGTTATAAGAAATGTGACTAAAAATGAAAGTGCGTAACTTGTATGATAGGGATGATCAAGGCATGGCCTTGTGAGCATTTATATTTAGCATGGTGATCATTAAAGAGGTATTAGAGGCGGGTTAGTGGAGAGTTAAAGTATTAGGAGTATAAGTATGAACATGTGGTGACGTTGAATGTGTGTGGTGAAGAAATGAAATAAAAATATAGGCATAATAAGTTTGTGATGAACTTAGTTACAAATTGAGAAAAAGGCATAGGAGTTGAGTAAATAATGAAATAGAGCGAAATTTTTTAAGTGATAATAGCTAAAATGAGATGAATATGTGTGAAGCTAAGGTGTTGTTATGAAATAATTATATTACGGCTAAGGCGATTAGCTGTAATTATTAATAAATAATGAACGTGTTGTAGTTGACGATCTATGTAAGATCTATATGTAAAGGAAGCGAGTGAGACTAAAAGAAGAGAGATAAGATATGGAAATAAAAATGTGATGGATTAAAAACGTAAGAAAGAATGAGAGGGGTATGTGTGAGATAAAGAAGTTGTCTTGAGATTATCATATTACGGCGCTGTAATCACTATAATGAATGCATGAGTTACAATTGGTAAAATGTGAGAAGTCTAGATGTAAATCAGTCGAGTGGACTAAAATGTGAAGTAAGAATGTGAAAATGATTAACGAAGGCTAAGAATGCAAGAGGTAAAGTAAAGATGTGAAAATAACTAAGGCGGATTAAAAATGTAAGGAGTGTGTATGAGATAAGGGCGTTGTTCTAAAATTATCATATTACTACTAAGGTGATTAGCGGTAATTACTATAATAAACGAATGTAATAATGTGTGTTTGTGGTGCTTATGGCTTGGATCCGATGTTAAAATGTGAAAGTGGTAAAGTGATGAATGTAATGATCCTTCGAGATGAATGTTAAATGTGGTATCCATCGGGATGCCCAAGTAAAGGAATGTTAAGGAATCCTTCGGGATGAATGTTAAAGATCCTTCGGGATAAAAATGCAATTGCCTTCACAGGCAAAGATTGCCTACATCCTTGGCATGTGTGAAAGTCCTTTCGGGAAAAAAATGTTAAAGTAAAGCGGATCCAAGCTAGAAAATAGAAGAATTTAAATATCAAATGAAATATAAAATGAAAATGAAATAATAAAAGTTAGGTTGGGAATTAGGAGTAGTGGTGTTATGTCGGGAGTACATAACCACTAGTTTATATTTCTTGATTTACATCGATTGGGACGCCTCTCCATGTAAATGAGGAATTATAAACGA
Source organism: Artemisia tridentata subsp. tridentata (assembly GCA_021014915.2). Classification (NCBI taxonomy): domain Eukaryota; kingdom Viridiplantae; phylum Streptophyta; class Magnoliopsida; order Asterales; family Asteraceae; genus Artemisia; species Artemisia tridentata. The sequence continues at coordinate 167,418,551 of CP139509.1, forward strand.
GTGGGCTATGTGTTGCCGACACGGCACGAGTAGGGTTAGAGAAGTAGAAAGCGAGAGTTTAGAATTCGTAGAAATTTTAAGGACTAAGATAGGAGGATTAGAGTTAGACCATGGCTTTAGTTGAGACTTAGAAGGACATTGATGGAGTGGAGAAATTGTAATGATGATAGGATGGGCCTTGCGGTGTGGTGCAAAAGATGATGAATGAAGATAAAAGAATGTGAACGTATTAGCCGGGTGTGATCATGTAAAGTCAACTAGTACGAGTTTCTTAAGTATTGAGTAGTCAAGAATGAGGGTAGAGGATAAAGCGAGTGAAATAATGATGTGCGGTAATAGGGCGGATTAGGATGATGATTGGCAATAATAAATAAGTCTATTATTATGTAAAATCTAAGCGAGAGTTGTGTGGTATAAAAGTAAGCGGGGGTAATGTAGATTAGGGCATGTGATGCGTTATAGTATGCACAGAGTTGTGAGGTTACTTAAGTCGTTGAACTAAGTAACTAGGGATTAAGGTGTTAGGAATGAGATGAGTTAGGTGACTAAGTGTAGGCTAGAAAAGAATGACAGATTTCGGGGACGAAATCTAAATAAGGGGGGTAGAATTGTTAGACCCGTATCCCGGTTACGAGTAGGCCCCACCCTAGATGAAATATGCTAAGGTTGGATGTAATTGGTTGGTCAACGAAGTTACGTGGAAAGTCAAACCCGATGGTCAAACTAGTAGTCAAAGTATGACTCATGTAGTAATATGAAATGTGATGTATAAACTAGAAGGACCTAAGTTGCCAATTGTTAGTTATGTGTTATAAGTTAGTGTGGCCAAAATAGAAGAAAAGAGACTTGAGGGACCATCTTTGCCTTTGCCCCAAACTTGTACCTAACTAGTTATAACTAGTCATTTCTAGAATTCTCCACATTGTTTGAGATGGGACTTGAAGTCCGGTTTTAGTGAGAGGAGAAAAAGGAGGGAACTAGCTTGGTGATGATCCATGAAGAAAATGATGAAGATTATGTGTCTATAGCCTTCCCTCATTAATAATCATCACAAGTAAGTAATCTATGTCTTGTTATAGATGAGAAAGAAAGTGGGGTTTCATCATATGATCAAGATATGATCATATGATGATATGGGTTAGAAGATGGTTATGTTTCGATGGGTTTGGTAACCTTTGTTTATGTATTTGAGTATTATGTGATTAGGTTTTGATTATGTGATGATGATGATCGATGATGATGATGATGATGGAAGCTTATGATGATGATGATGTTCTTGATGTTGTTTAGCTTGGACCAAGGTAAGTAAAATGATGATGGCATGTATTATATGGATGTCTAACATGTATGTGTTATGTATGTTTTGTGGTTAGTGATAAGAGATTGGATATGTGCTTATGTGCTAGGATGAATAAGATCTAAGTGGTGAATTTGGTTGTGATGGTAAGTTGATGTTAGGTGATTATGCAAGAATTAGAGAGTGGAGTAGCTAAGTAAGTGTTTGGAGATATGTGATGCTTATGTGTTTGATTTGAAGTATGATATTATGTGATTATCGTTTTACTTACTAAGCGTAAGCTTATTCTTTTAGTTGTCAACGTTTTGTAGGTTAATGGCGATGAGGATAACTTGGCTTGGATTATAGCATAGGGATTTGGAAGCGGATTCGGGAGATAATAAGCATAGGAGCTAGGTAGAATACCGAGCTTGAGTCAATGTTGTACCCCCGAGAGTCTCTTTTATGAGTCCTATAATGTATGTCAAAGTCGTGTAATGGTTTGGTGGTCTAATGATGTGTCGAGTGTGTTTTAAGTGTTTTTGAGTAATGATAATGGAGTGTTTGGTTTAAGCGTGTTCATACCTATTTTGGATTGTAAACGGGTCAAGTGCCCTTGGAAAACATTGGGTATGTTAATGTAATGCTTTTGGTAAAGTTTGGGTGGTTAACGGTGTGTCCAAGTGCGTTAAGTGGTTTATAGTGAATGTTTAAGGGGGGTGTTTGGCAAAAGGGTAAATGTACCCATTTTGATGTGTAAACGGGTCAAGTGTATATTGGAACATATTATATGTATTAAAGTAATGATTTTGGTTGAGTTTGAAGTGTTGTGAAAGTCGTATGTGGCTTTTGTCATGAAATGGGTCAAAAAGGGGTTATGTGCATGACCCGTCTAATTTGTAAAGCACCATTCCGGGATGTCAAACGGTCAATGTTTTTGTATGAAAATGATGTTTATGATGTGTTAATGAAATCTGGAAAGTTTCATTTAATTGTCGGGTCATAGAAGTTGTCTTTCCGGAAAATGGGTCAAAAAGGATGTTAAAAGTGTTATGCAGTTAAAGGGGTGTTTGGGTTAAGAGTGTTTTTACCCATTGTGGGTAGTAAATCGGGTTGATTGAGTATATAAACGACTTTGTATGTTATGTTAATGGCTTTGAGTGAGTTGGCGTGGATGTAAGTCGTCACGGGTCTCTTTTGGTCTTGTGTAGACTACTTTCAGTTTGTGTAGACTACTTTGGTCTGTGTAGACTACTTTGGTCTGTGTAGACTACTTTGGTCTGTGTAGACTACTTTCGGGTCTGTGTAGACTACTTAGGTCGGTGTAAACTACTTTTGGGTTTGTGTAGACTACTTTGGTCTGTGTAGACTACTTTTAGTCTGAGTAGACTACTTATGGTATTATCGATATTTAAAGTCTTTTGTTCATGTATGGGTCATGGTTCAAGCGTTTCCGCGTACAAAGTCAAAAAGTTTTGAATTTTTGGTATAAGTGGGCACGGGGTGTAACAGGTTCGGGGGTGACGGAATCTGTGGCGGCCGGATCTGTAACTGATTTTCTGTAACTGATTTTCGGTGAGTTCTATTATTTTTGTTTTAGCCAACAAAAAGAATACAATACTCCATCTGTTTATGTATAAGAATTAAATTGTGTATATTAGGGTCTAGGATCGTCATATGCTTGAGATGTTTGTTTTCATTTTGATGTTTGGTGGCATGCATGCCTTTTGATACAAAATCTGAGCAAGAGCTTATTTCTGAACACGAGAAGCCAAATCACACTAGAAACAAAGAAAGAAACTTTGGTAAAACATGCTACATCATCCCTACAGAAAGGACAAAAATATACACTTTTGGTGTTTTAGAAAATTCTATTTTATTGTAATAGATTTGGACTAATATTAGGTGGATTTGGATTTTGTGATTTATCTTCATTTATCAATGAATTGTTATCATGTGCTACTATATTTATTTATCAATGGATTTGCTACTGTATGTTGTCATGTGCTACTGTATTTATTAAGGAAAATGATTGGGAGGAGACTAATTGTTTGCATACTTAAAGATTAATAAATCAGATGTGATTTACACACGAATCACATGTGATTTACACACGAATCATATGTTTTATGGTGAATCACATGTGATTTACATCACAACAAAAAACGAATCACGTGTGATTTTATAAATCACATTAAAAAATCAGATGTGATTTCGGAAACTCGGGTTACAAAAAAAAGAAAAGAAAAAATCACATATGATTTCACAAGTCATATGTATCTTTAAAGTAATAAATCACATGTGATCTTTAATATGAAATCAGCTTATTCATTTCTTTTTATAAAACAAATTCGTGAAATCACGTGTGATTATGTTGTTTTATTTTGTTACGAAAAAATGTGAATCACGTGTGATTTACTCTTTTCTTTTATAAATGAGTAAATCACACGTGATTTCAAAATCACGTGTGATTTTTCTTGACGAAAATTTTGAAAAAAAAAATCGTCGAAATTATACAAAAGTGCATATCTATAGAAAGATAATTTAATTCTCGTCGCGATGGTGTATTTTTCGTAGTTTGTAGATTTACCGTTTGCAAGATATGTTGTTTTAAAAAAAAAGGTGAAAAATGGGTTTTTATATTTAAATGAGTAAGAATTACGTTTTTGCCCTTGTTTGTTATTTTCTGCTTTCATCTCCACCGTTGGATGAAAGGATATTGTATGGCTAGGATCTTCTACTTTGTTCTTTAGATAATATATGATTGTCATAGATCTCACATCTTTTCTCAATTACATAAAACATTTCCTTTAACAGTAAACTATTTCCCTATAATAATACTCCCTCCGTATCAATTTAATTGTCCATATTTCCTTTTATGGATGTCTCAAATTAATTGTCCACTTTCCTTATTTAGTAAAAACTAGAGAATCTAGTGGAGGAATATTCCATTTTAGTGGTTGAAAATTAAAGTGGCCACACTTTTATTAAACTTTGTGTTTTCTCTCTCCTGACAAATAAATTGAGACGGAGGGAGTAGTCCGTTAGTTCACTTGTTTAAGGCTTATGAGAAACTGAATTGGCATCTAGATACAAAAACCATTCCTCTTAATATTTAAATCAGTTGGAACAAAATTGTGTTTGACTTTGAATGAATATTTCGATACTCGCCTATTACAGTTGATAAACTAAGAACAATCTTTTTCTTAAAAAAGGTAGCTAGTGTATAACAAAAACAAATAAATTTATGGCAACAACATATTCATTACTTCAAGTCTCTAATAAAAACATTTTAAAGTATCATGGCATATATCGGCACTGTTTTTAACACTATGATTCATGCTCAAAAAGAATTAAGAAAAAGGAAGATATGTTTAAGAAACAACTTATTTTTGCTTAATGGTAGTATTCTTTTTTCATTTTCTTTATAGAAAGGCTACTGATGTATTTTTGCATAGGAATTTGTTTGTCTTTTTGAGGTTGTTTTCCACACCATGCCATGTTTTATTGTTTTTTTTACTAGTTGTATTATTTGAAGCCATAATCCTAATTAGTTCATGATATATTTTTGAGCCGTAACTTATTTTGTGAGTAGAAAACACTAAACAACCTGATTAACCCGACCCACCATAACCCGATCCGATACTAACTCGAACCCGATTACTTATCGGGTCGGGTTGCGGGTCACTTTTCCGGAATAAAAAACCGATTCAAACCGACCCGACAAACCCGACAACCCGACCCGATAACACCCCTATTTGTGAACACCCTACACGTGTATGATCTTTTGCAATTTACTCAAAAACAATGAATGGCCAATACTTATTCTTAGAGCCCAAATAATATGGATTCCACAAAAGCCCATAAAACCCAACAAATCCTCTAAAACACAAATTAGGTTGACAACACTGAAAACCTTATAAATTTATAAACAGATGCGCCTCTTCTTCAAACAACCACTTCTTCATTCTCCGTTATTTCCTCTGGTTATATTATCCTCTTTAATTTTTTTCAATATCTAGTTTTTGTATATTTTCTTTTTATTAAAATGAAATTTGTGCGGTGATGAAGCATATTGTGGACTAGAGTTTCTGATCTTGGGCTCTTCTTCCCATTAAAGTTTGACGACAAAACCCTTGGCTGTCTGAGCACATTTTAACTTCTTTTTTCTTTTTATAAATTTGTTTTTATAGAGCTTATGATGAAAAAATTAATTATCTTAGCGGATTTCAGAGAGATTTTAAATCAATGATCTCATGTTACACACACTGAGGCTCTTATTATTTTATTTTATTTTTGGTTTATTTATATTTTAGTATAATAACTAAATGGAGTGATAGAATGCATCTATGATGAGGCTAAGCACTTGAGAGTGTAAAAGGGTAGTGGACAAGACTAATAATCTTGCCGTGATCCCAATTTTAAACGACTTCTCCTTCCACTGAGCTTTTTTTTATCACTCCATTTATTTATTTATTTAAAAGGCGTCCGTTTACCAATTCTGGAGGATTAAAAAACAGTTCCTCACGGTGTAATGGCTTGGACGCCATATTAATATTTGTGGCTATCCTGATAAGAGGTCTCTCAATGTCCTTTTATCGTGAAACACCTCATACATTTGTTTATTGTAACAAATTTTATAATTTGAAACCATTTTATTAGCGTAAAAATATAGATTAGTATAATTATGACATGGATCTAATTATTCTATGATACATTTTCTATGGTGATAATATAGTTGAAAGATGTTTAAGAATTTATACGACAATATTTTTTACCGGGTTTATTGATGACCTTTTGTGTAATCCAAATTTGGTAGTCATAAAATTGTTTGTGTAATCTAAATTTGGTAGCCGACACAAGCAACACCGTTTATAGAATAAGTGACTGAAATGCATATGTTTTCCAGTGTTTCTCGTAAGTGTTTGAAATTGTGTTATCTAAACGTCATCATGGTCGAGTAGATTTGACCTTTTTTCAAGAAGTCCTATATGAACTACACTAGCTAAACATTGCCTTTGTTAAGTTTGGTTTTGAGTTCACTGACAAAGTTCTGGACACAAATAAACCTCTTTGAAGATAAACCCAGCATACTAGAACTAAAAATAAAATACAGTGTTCAAAGTGAAGCAAGGTAATAACAGAAGAACATTTACCAAATAGTAACAAGAACTCGAATGTTAGTCTCATGAAATGAAAGATGCGCAAAATATGTTGTCAACGTGTTGTTGTTCAAATTAAGTAGTTATTCTTACAAAAAGACTATGAATAGTTCAACCTTTTTGTTGTTTTGATGTACATGTGAAATGATGGGTATTTTTGTGGTTGTTTTTTTACTATCCTGAGAGTTTATTCAGTGAAGAGTGAATCCAGGTCTCCTCTGAGACCTTTGTGCATATTACCAGCAGGCCACCTGGCAGATGGTTTGAGAATTAATCAGTTATTCTTCTTTGAGATTTTCGCCATTTGAATGTTTTGTTTGGAGTTCATTTTGTTTTACTTGTTTTCTACAGGAACAGATGCCCATTGGAGTCTGCAAAAAATTTCAAATGTTATAACTGCAAATACTGTGACATGATGGTGGCGAAGATGGGTAGATAACTTGTATGTCCGTGTACATCGCCATATCAGATTACTTCCTCTGAGCCAGCAATATACATGCGCAATCACACTTATATATTGCACAAAACCCTAAATGTTCAGACTAGAGGTGCCAAATTGTATTATAGTTTTTCAACATGATGAATGAGGTAAAAATAAGCACATACAAGCTGATGAATCTGTAAGAAAGATTAGGGCAACTCGTGAAAGTTATGTTATTCTTACCCATTGGCAGTGGCGGTAATTCATGAAACTTAGGAGGGCCAAGCCATAATTTATTTAAAAAGTTTATGGTT
>CP139509.1:167425823-167608015 GCA_021014915.2 Artemisia tridentata subsp. tridentata
ATCAATTATAAAAAGTGCCACTCATAACGATTAGGTCATCTTACCCATTTTTGCCCATAAATAAGTTGTGAGACTATATGCGGTTTTGTGAACTTGAAGATCCGAGTAAAGCAGCTGGTAGAAAAAAATGGTTATTAGAAAGGAAAAAAAGTCGAAACTATACAAAGTTATAAAGAGAAAAATAGGGAAGATAGAAAGAAAATGTTAAGGGATCAAAAATGAAAACAGATAATTAGTAAACACGTACTTGACATACCTTAGATCCCAATCTCGAGTCACATCCCAGTAAAATGAGTACAAAGAATTTATAAAACTCGACAGTAGCCAGAGAGGGCGGTAGAAGTTTATCCAATTATCAGGGAACACGTGATACTTCAAGGCAGAAAGAAAAATAACTGGTACCGCAGTTGAATACTTCAATGCTGAAATCATCGAGGAACGAGAGCTACTTAGAACACATCAAAATAATAGGTTACCAGTAAGCTTAAGCCGTGAACACTGTCCTATACCTATAATGGTATTATGGACTACAGGCCTACATGGTACGCTAATATTTTATTTTTGAACAGCGATTTTATTACTCACATAGCAAGAAGCTAGAAAAAACACATATACAGGAGTTACAACATGGCTACAACGAGCTTTTACAAGCTTTTGTGGGATCGTATATTCAATCAAGGCACAATGGCCGCAAGGATTTCGACCTATGAGCAATCCAAAGATAAGATAGCGTTTTAATTTCATCCATAAGTATGTCCTTCCTGGGCGGTTTTTCTTCAAAGCATAATTTATTCCTGTAACGCCATATAACCCACACAGGGTACACTAATTTGGTAGACTTGCAAGAAGTTTTGGTTTCTATTATGAAAACCTAGACAGCAAGACCAAGAAATGTTTATATGTCAAAAACTAAATAAGCGAGAATCTCGAACATATGTTTTACCATTCAGTAGAGAAGTTTTTTCCCTCGTATCCTTGTATTGGCGCAAACATTGAAACAGACGAAATATATAAGGCAATACGAGAACAATAGGGATGGCAATAGAGTGACTGCCACAGACCGAATCAGCTTCAAACCAAGCAATGGTTGCAACCTGCAAAAGCAAGAAAGTTGTGGGAACCAAGTGAATACTAAATGTTATAATTTATAATTGACTTCCATATTTTATCATGTCATTTTACATATATGTTATTTTCATGGTAATAAAGCTACAAGGCTATTTTGTATTAACTGTATCGTTTATGCATACTGTATTGCTCAAATAATATGCATTAACCGATTAAGCACTAGTCGTTCAGTCAACTATTAGCAGTAATATCTACTAGCAACTTTATATCAAATATAATCGAAAGAAGATAAGAGTCTAACCTGCCTGTGAACCATCCTACAAACGGAACGTTCCAAATCTGAGAAGACCTGCACAACAAGAATATATTGGTATAAGAGAAAGTCACAGCCTCACATACATGTGCTCAAAAAAGGTTTTCACAGATAGACTCGGTAAAAAATTAGACTTCCAACATTATCTGTAACTTCACACGGTAAACATAAACTAAAGGTCACACCATCAACTTTTAAACCCTTCCACTCTGGAGAAAGAGGCGGTTTGAATTTGAACTCTTAATTAAGATTCAAGTTTAAATGTGCGTTTATGAAGTAAGTATTACCCACTTAAAGAAAAAAAAAAGTATCAGATAAACAGTTGCAGAAGTTAGGGCAAGTTAGGTAATTTTGCAAGTATCTTAATTGGTCATTTTTATATCTTCCAGCCACCCTACCCCCTTTGACCCTAAATAATAATAAAATTATAATCAGTTATTCCCACACACTCAACACTGAATTCTGTAACTTGAAAGCAACAAATCACTTCGAACGGACATCCAAACACCGTTGAACTACATAAGTTAGCTAAAGACTATGTATTTAGCCATAGTAATTCACAAGTCTGCCATACTTTCAACTAGATCTACAAATTCACCTGGACTTTCTAATAAGACAGTTCGACCAATTGAATAGACAGAATCTTTACCCAAGGTGAATTTATGAACTTATCTGGCAACTAGACCTAAAAAAACACAATGTTGGTGTATTTCCGAAAAACACAAATAACATAACTAAAAATGCTAAGTTTTCTTAAAACATATTCCCACCCTCCAACATCCAACTCTCTAAATATAGCAGTTATCTCGTCCTAGGCAGTACTGTAAGTCCTCAAAATGGAATGATGGCGAACCAATATTTGAGTTTAAAGTTAGCCTACTTGACCTAAAAAGTCAAATTATATCGGAGAGTGAATCAGTCAAAGTTCATACTTAGGACTAGTCCTTGGACTTCAGCTAACTTGACAAACATAAACATCACACGCGAGCATTTGATGCATCAACATTTTGTGCACATACTATTGGACATACTTGTTATATTTATTAAAGAAATGGGTTTAAAGTCAAAGACTGAATCATGTTGCAATATATCATTAATAATCAGATACATACCTTTGACATTGAGGTCAATATATCTGCTACGAAAAAATCAGCAAATGCTATTGCCTGCATACATCATATAAGGCAAATGTCACTCATATGAAAACAAAACATACAAGAGACCTACAGAACACCACTCTACCCAATCAAAATAGATACACACTATATTTTATATAGAATAACGTTTATAAGCCAGTAGATCATGAAAAGAGGACCAAACAGCTAGAATTCGGATAAAACTACAAAGGATTTTAGCATCTAAGCTTAAACCACCGGAGATAAAATATATTTTTTCGTTATATACTTATTTTTCGAAGAACTTCAAGATAAAGCATGATATACAAGTAAAATGTCAACCACATTCGACTGATTAACAGAATAATAAGAAATTACATCAGAATAGTAGTATCACAATAATTATCCCTGTAGACTTGCCTGAAAAGGGAAGACTATTCTCCAAAGCGTTCTTAACAAAAAGAATCGTGTCGACAAGTAAAATATATCAAAGGGGAATATCAGGATGACTGCAACAGCGGTATACAAGAGTACCTGCAAAGATCATGTGTCAAACTTACTGTTCTCTATAGTAGTAACCTAAAATCATATACAAAGTTACGAATGGATGGTTTGTGTATGCTTCAGCATCTATAATCTACAAGGAAACATAATAATATGCGCATAGACATAAAAGGACATGTCGACAAGGAAAATATATCAAAGGGGAATATCAGGATGACTGCAACAGCGGTATACAAGAGTACCTGCAAAGATCATGTGTCAAACTTACTGTTCTCTATAGTAGTAACCTAAAATCATATACAAAGTTACGAATGGATGGTTTGTGTATGCTTCAGCATCTATAATCTACAAGGAAACATAATAATATGCGCATAGACATAAAAGGACATGAAAGAAAATATCTTTGTGGGTCTGTGTTTACTCTTTGAGTGTCAACACAACATCAGTATAAGAACATTATCACTAAGTTGTGTTGGGCTCACAAAAACATTCACCTAAATTTATCACATGTGAACCGTTCAGGGAATAAGAGAGGATTTCTTGCTGCCAACTCTTATGTACATCAAGGAATAGTTAATAGTATGCATTTTGTCTACCTATGTCATTTCTTCACTTTTATATAAATATCCATGCCTACATGCTATATTAATAGTATGCATTTTGTCTACCGATGTCATTTCCTCACTTTCCTGGTGTTGTATATTTAAGCATTCACTATCTCTACAAAGATCGGCCACATATTGCTATGTGTTATCTTACATTTAAATATGTAGGTGAGTTCTCAAGGGGTTTCAAACTTCATTTCCATGGTGACTACAATATAATTGATGATGTGCATAAAGTTGGTCATGACTCAACAAAACAAAAGCCTTAAGCCTTCTACCAAAATAGATTAACTATACAATAGAAACCTTCAAAATAGAATGTCAGTATGTCACTACTTGCTGATTCACTCTTGCAACCATTCACATTGGTGTTTGTCGAGATCACACATATAGTTATAACCATAAACACGAAATAAGTTAAGAAAAGACACTGGGATGAAGAAACATTAGCTGAAAGTGAAAACGCAATGTATATTAAATAGTTAAAGAAGCATCTATTACACTGGTTGAGATGCAGCCCATGAGACTTCTCCATGAGAATATAGATATAGATATGAAGTCATGCTTGTCGGAACAATGATTGTCATCCATGTGGCGCACTGCAACATAAAATAAACCAATAAGCAAGTCCTTAAATATGAATTACTACAGAAAAGAAACTTTGAGCTAAATCTATAAAGACTTGCGTGTAGATAATCACAGAATAAGCACCACTTGTCTTTTGGTTAATAACTTTAATGGTGATGACATGTACTAAGAAATTACTAATACCTTGTATGTCATAACTATAAGTTGTACTATAGTATCTTATGCATGGTTTCTTATTCTGATTATATGAGAGCAAGATTTTCATTTTTTGGTTGATTTATTTATCTCAATTCTCAAGCACTCAAAGATAACCACCTAAATTTATAAATACTCACTCTACCTTGGTGTTATGTTATCATTTTGAACAAAATAACGAATACCACTCTTCAAACATATGGAGTGGTTAAACACTAAAAAAACATGCATGAGTAGGAAAACTGAAATCAGACAAGAATAAATGTTAATTAAATTATTGCAACAACATATGGAGTGGTTGGCCAGTCAATTTAAGAATTAACCTAATCTTGACTATCTCTAGCCTTAGGTGTGAATCAATTTTGGAAAAAAGGCATGCAGGACACTAGTCCACTACTACGCGTCTACGCATAACTGAAAATGCTACAGGAAGCTATATATATTGATGATTAAAACCAACAATAACTTCAACAGCAATGATGACAAAGATACTGATGAAGTATATAACAAACGCTCATCTCAAATTTACCTTCCATATCTCTTTATGGCTAAGATGGTTCTGATCAAGGTCAAAAATCTTGGAATAATTAACGTTAGACTGAGCAAACACCCATAAGTTCACGCCCCAAAACCAAACTGCAGCTGTCTGCAAAAGTTTATATACATCAGATGATAGATTGCCCACAGAAGCATATTACGTTGAAAAAACAAAATGCAACAGTACCACTCACCACAAGAAGAAGAGGATTATAATACAGAAACGCCTCATAAAGGAAAAGATCTCGCAGGTCCACACTCATCCTCATGACAGAATCCCATGATATCTAACATAGATATCCATGTGTTGGTTATGCAGCTCCAGTTATGAATGCTAATCCAATAAGATATGTACCCAAAGGCCCAAAATATCTAATGGAGAAATAAAGGTAGAACTAACCTTACAACAGCTGAATCCCCATAAAAAGAACAGCATTACCTGACATAGCCCATAAAAATAAACATCGTCAAAGGCATGTGAATGCATAAACTATACCTTAAATCTAATGAAGCTGAGGCAAAATAGATGATGGTAGGATACAGGTATTAGGAATCAACAGCAAGAGAACTAAATTTCCAAGGCGTGCACCAAAAATACGCTAGTATCTCTAGACCATCACACCCAACATGATCAAACGTTTTAAGAATCAACATTCAGGGTTAAGCATCGGGTGCTATATTCATCAAAGAGTGTCAACAAAAACTAATATATGACCATTAGCAGTTACACAATAAAAACATAAACAAGAGCTACATACGCGTGTGACGAAAACACAATTCATTGCATCTATTTTTATAACTCAAGAATCAAAACATCACTTTTTTCAAATAGTTATTGGGTACTGATACGATTTTTAAGGTGCTTGGATATGTGTGTAAAGTAATCATCTGATAATTGCAAATGCATCAGCTTCTAGTGTTCGGGTAAGCTACATCTGCTTATTATCTAATTAGGGGGTCAGATTTTTAGTTTCAATCTAACAACAACAAAACAAGTTATCAAAGGGTATGATCAAATCACTCGTATACCTTACTATAACCTCATTTTATCTATAACTTGCTTAGATAATAATACTTTCCATGCACTCAAGAGAATATATGATTATGAAAACTTCAAATAGCAAAAGCACATCCGCATTCTAATAAAAGTCAGAAACTAATTATTAAGTTCAAATTAATCAAAATAAAAGAATCAGTTTCGAACACAGATCTTCAAATATATCCCCTTTTTATAATACAACCATCACACAAACACAATAGAATAAAAGATAAGCAAGGTACCTTAAGCCTCCATAGCAAAATAGGTGATGGCAACATTGCAGCAGTTGCCAACTGTGCGCCGGCCGCCAACTTCATTTCACTTGTCTCTATTCAAGGAAACAATACAAACCTTAAAAACAAACCAACAAGATCATACACCAAATCAAGACATGCTATCAATTTGTTACACTTAAATCAACTATTTCCTCTCACCAAGGTCTGAAAACAATTGTCTACTTCCAGATTTCCGTAGATGTGGACTGTTAACCGGAACAGTCACATTACCTCCAAACATAGATAACAACAACAGCAGGGGCAACAAACTATATAAAATACCAACCCCGTCCCCCAAAATCGAAATCTGCAATTACAATACATGTGCAATATCAACACCAATCCATCAACACATACGTTAATTGAGTACAAAAACCTAATGAAACAAATGTCGCCAAAGCGCATTCCTATTTAAGCTAACAATCAGTAAGTTCTTAACAGCTACATGTTCAAACAATAGAGTAGATTTATACATACACCAGGAGATGTCAACACCAGATTACAATGCGGTCCAGCTTACAGATTTTGAAACACTAACAGTATGTTCTCAAGTTTTGATTTTGGGTGGAAAGTGAGAGGAAGTGAAGAAAACAAAAATATGGGTGTGTTCTTAAGTTTTTTTTTTTTTTTTTTTTTGAGGGAAGGTAAAAGGAAAGCGTGAGAAAGAGGGGGAAATGGTTTACTTTTTGTGCCAAAATTTTCACACCACTTTTGGGATGAAAGTTGGGGGGGCGAATAAAAGTGATACAAGTTTTATGACGAAATTGCCCTTTATATACTTTAACTTGAATCTCAATTAAATATATGATCGGGAACATAATTGTCAAATAACTAGTTGCACGGACACGGACACGGCGATACGGCAAAATCAAAAAATATAGGACACGGACACGGCGTGGACACGGGAATTTATATATTATATATTATATATATATATACTTATGTATGTATAAAAACATGTATAAAACATTAAAATCATATGAAGTACCATGTTTCATAGCCAAATTTAAGAGTGCATTACTTGCAAAGTGTTAATTCATAAGTCATAAAAGTCTTTATGTTATTTTTTTTTCTATAAGTATGACTATTGGTCAAAAATCCGTGTCCAGCCCTTCATCCGTGTCCAAAAACGTGTCCTACACCGTGTCAAAACCGAGTCCATATCAAATCGCACGTGGGACACGGCACATGCGTGTCCGACACGTGTCCAAGGCGTGTCCGAGGCGTGTCCGTGTCCGACACCGACACTTCGAGGTTTTAGGTGTGTCCGTGCTTCCTAGCAATAACATTTTTCTCATCACTTTACTCCCTTTTTTCTTACAACTTAAGAACATAACAATTTTTAACAATCTTTCTTTTCTCTCTCCCCACCACTTCCTATACTTCCCTTCACTTTCCTCTTCCCTCAAATAAAAAGTGGAGAACTTCTTTTCACTTTTGTCTGCAAGCGGGACGAGGAAATGATAGAAGTGTATTTGTTTTTTCCTCTTTTATCTACGGGCGGAAGAGGAATGAAAGAAGTGCGTTTGTTTTTCCTCTAATGTCTGCAAGTGGGAAGAGGAAATCAAAGAAGTGTGTCTAAAATGAGATTTTTCGACTTCAATAAAAGTGATACAAGTTTTATGACGAAATTGCCCTTTATATACTTTAACTTGAATCTCAATTAAATATATGATCGAGAACATAATTGTCAAATAACCTAGGTTGCACGGACACGGACACGGCGATACGGCAAAATCAAAAAATATAGGACACGGACACGGCGTGGACACGGAAATTTATATATTATATATGTATATATATATATACTTATGTATGTATAAAAACATGTATAAAACATTAAAATCATATGAAGTACCATGTTTCATAGCCAAATTTAAGAGTGCATTACTTGCAAAGTGTTAATTCATAAGTCATAACAAGTCTTTATGTTATTTTTTTTCTATAAGTATTGGACTATTGGTCAAAAATCCGTGTCCAGCCCTTCATCCGTGTCCAAAAACGTGTCCTACCCGTGTCCAAAACCGAGTCCATATCAAATCGCACGTGGGACACGGCACATGCGTGTCCGACACGTGTCCAAGGCGTGTCCGAGGCGTGTCCGTGTCCGACACCGACACTTCGAGGTTTTAGGTGTGTCCGTGCTTCCTAGCAAATAACATTTTTCTCATCACTTTACTCCCTTTTATCTTACAACTTAAGAACACTAACAAATTTTTAACAATCTTTCTTTTTCTCTCCCCACCACTTCCTATACTTCCCTTCACTTTCCTCTTCCCTCAAATAAAAAGTGGAGAACTTCTTTTCGACTTTTGTCTGCAAGCGGGACGAGGAAATGATAGAAGTGTATTTGTTTTTTCCTCTTATATCTACGGGCGGGAAGAGGAATGAAAGAAGTGTGTTTGTTTTTTCCTCTAATGTCTGCAAGTGAGAAGAGGAAATCAAAGAAGTGTGTCTAAAATGAGATTTTTCGACTTCAATATTGTAGAAATTCTTTTCGTCAATTATCACTTCTTGTATCTTGAAGACTTCATATACACATCTTCTTTTGCACACATGGTTTTGCACATCAGAAAAAATCTGAAAAAACAAACACAACCTAAAGGTGCGTTTAGTTGAAGGAAACATTTCCTAGTTTTCAATCCTTAATTTTGATGGAATTTAAAATGGGGTTTTTGTTTCTACAAAGAATTTTAAATTAGAAAACGAGTTCATATAATTTTGTATTTCCCATTTGAAGAAGGGAAGTGGGGGCTTTTGGGTTACAAAGGAACCAATGAAAACGCCAAAAATGTGTTTTGTAATTTTCTTTGATAATTCAGGAAAGAAAATTTTCAGTTTCATGGAGTATCTTTTGGAAAAGAATCAATATGAACGCGATTTCTATTTCCTCGTTTTGTACCTTTTGCGGCAAAAAAGGGAAATTTCCAACAACTAAACGCAACCCAATTTGCAGGACTTACATGCAGCTATATTACGTACGAAAAGTAAACTGCTAACCAATCAACAACATCAGCATCAATAGACTACATGAACCTAATGAAACACACATCACCACAGCTTATTCTTATTTTAAGCTAAAAATAATAATTTCTTAACAGCTACTCCAGAGATATTTTATTTGCAATGGCAATATCATAAATAGTTACACATATACTAATCGAAGTTGGCGCAACATATATTAAATCGCTCGCGCAATGCGGTGGGATCAACTACCAATATATAAAACTTAGGGTTTCATTTGCTGAATTTATATTCAATCACAATACATAAACCTAATGAAAACATAGATCACCACAGTTTATTCCTACTTCAAGCTAAATGATAACTAGATGTTTAAAACCAAAGACATATACGAATACTTATCATACAAAAATACGTTTAAAAATATATAAAATGATATGGCAATGCGGTCAAATCAACTTACATCCATTAAAATCAACACCAATTGCTCAACAAATACACTAATTCACTACACAAACCTAACAAATCACTAATCACCGTAATTTATTGTTACTTTAACCTAAAATTCAACAAGTTCTTAACAACTACTGTGTATATAATAGAGTAGATATATACAAATACTGTGATAAGATATCAAAACGATACAGAAATTAATTACGATTGATCAACACACATGCATTAAGAAACTACTAAACCTTCAATTCGAATAACAAATCGCAGATCATCGTAGTCTAATACTACATTAACCTAAAATTCAACAAGTTCGTAACAACAACTAGATGCTAAAACTTAAGATATCGAGGTCGCAATGCCGCAAACTTACAATAAACTAACACCAGTTGTTGAATATATACATTCCATTCGAATACCGAAACACACATCACATAAGTTTAATTCAACTACTGATCGAAGATACCGACATCGAAAACTAAAAGAATTACAGAAATATATTAATACCTAAAATTCAACAATAACAGGGTAGATGATATATAGAGAAAATGTGGTTGAGATAAACTTACACGTTTTGATGTATTATTATGAGATCCGAACCCTAGTTTTATTAGTAATTAGTTAGGCGCAGTGGATCTCTGAACAAGGAAGAAAAAAGGGGATTGGGGAAATGCGAGAATTAAGGGAAATAAAGGAGCCTTTGAGTACAATTTTAGCTTCTTTAATTAATTATATTTAGGGTAGGCTGTTTGTTTAATTAAGAGTAGACTCTTTGAGTACAATTTTAAAGAAGGTGGTCAAAGGTATATAATAATATTTATTTTGTGCTTGGGCCCATATATTTCCCTTATTTCATCTATCTCCACAAGGTAAAAAAATAGCCTTCCTCCCCAATAAGAGATTAAATCAGACGTAGGACCCACCTTCTCTCCCCATATAGAAAAAAAGAAACACCCCCTTAGGCTAATCGGCTAAGGAGCTTGCAACCCCAATTCATGCGCGAGCCCCTTTGCCTTCTATCGCATCTCACGCGCGACTCACACCTCTCAAAGCAATTTATGGTGATCAGTTCACCTTGCGAAAAACAAAAAAAAAGGGCCCCATGTGAAGAAAAGTATCTATTGCATATAAGAAAAAATATATATATTCCCAACTACCAATTTTTTTCTTTATAAATACATCAAAACTACACCATTTTTATACATATCTTCTCAATATATCATTCAAACAACATATATCTCATTCCTTTTATTTGTCAAATGAATTTCGATACGATTATGTTCACCGACTCAGAAGAAGAACGAGAAATTACAAGTCGGAGATTGAATTTTATTGCAAGATCGTTGTCGTTTATTAAAAATATACGAAAAGCAAATCGCCCGACGATAAAACGCCTTAATCGAGATCATTATGGTGCTCATGACCGTTTAGTCGACGCCTATTTTACTGAGAACCCGTTCTACGATGCACGTACTTTTCGAAAGATGTTCCGAATGAATTGATCTCTTTTCAACTGGATAGTTCGGGAGGTAACTATTCATAATCCATTTTTTAGTAGTAATGTTGATTGTACCGGAAAAGAAGGCATTTCAACGTTGATGAAGTGCACCTCCGCAATTCGTCAATTGGCATACGGCGCGATTCCTGATGCTTTAGACGAATATCTGCAGATGGGTGAAAAAACTTCTCGTCGATGTCTTGATCATTTTTGTAAGTCTGTTATGGAAATTTTTGGTCCAGAGTATTTGAGGAAACCCACTATGACTGATGTCGTAAAGCTTTATCGACATCACGAAGAAACACACGGGTTTTCGGGGATGTTAGGAAGCTTTGACTGTACAGATTGGGAGTGGTTTGGTTGTCCGAATGCACACAAAGGTCAATATGTAAGCGGTTGCGTCACAAGACTTATGGATATGGCATGCTTTCTTTGGTACTTCTGGGGCGAACAACGACATCAACGTTATGGATAGTTCTCCTTTATTTAACGATCTTAAACGAGGAATCGCACCGGAGATTCCATTTGTTGCTAACGGGGTAACTTACCCATTTGGGTACTATCTTGTTGACGGGATATATCCGGAATTGGCAACACTCGTTAAGACGATTCCAGAACCATCAGATGATGACCACAAGAGAATAAGGTATAAGCAAATGCAGGAATAGGCAAGGAAAGATATATAACAGGCGTTTAGTGTTTTGAAAAAGAGATGGGCGGTACTTGCCACTCCCACAAAAATATGAAAAAGAAAGAATAGTTAATATAATGTATACTTGCATCATATTACATAACATGATTCGAAAAGACAAAAAAAAAAAGCAATATCTCCCGAATGGTACCCAGAGGAAGCACATCAACCGAATGACCCCATACGATCCGATGAAGAAATGCGAAAAGTTATTAGGTACATTAGATCACATCAAATGCATCAAAACTTTCGTGCCGATTTGGTCGAACATTTGTCTCGTAATATTTAATTCTAGTTTTTAATGTAGTATTTTTAATTTCTAAGTCTGTGTAATGTTTTTAAGTTATGAATAAAAGTTTTCTATTTCGTATGTTTACGTTTTTGTATTTATATGTTTACGTTTACGTTTTTAATTGCGTAAGTATTAAAAAAAATGAGAGTTAAGGTGACCAAGGTGACTTCCTTGCCCACTAAAAGGTGAGTGGAGGTGAGGGGAAGTTAGAGGAGAGGGGAAGCTGACGTGCCGCTGAGGTGTAAGGTGAAGAAAGTGTCTCCTTGCCATCTAGCCTTAGGTGTGTTTGTTTCGGCTTCTGCTTTTGACTTATTTGATTTTGGGCTTATGTTTCATAAGCTCATTTTTTTTGCTTATTTTGAAACTTTTCGGCTTATATAAGTTATAATAAATTTTTATTAAGCCTGAAAGTTTCAAAATAAGCCCAAAAAAAAAGGAACTTATGGAAACATAAGCCTAAAATCAAATAAGTCATAAGCCGGCTATATAAGCTGAAACAAACACCCATTTATATAGCGGTTGCTTAGCTTATTTTGTTTTTGGCTTATGTTTCTAAGCTACTTTTTATAGCTTATTTTGAAGCTTTCCGGCTTATATAAATGTATCATGTCAAAAAGTTTGTGGTTTCTAAGTTTTTAATTGCTTATAAGCTTTTATACAACGAAAATTTTCAAAAGAAACCACAAAAAGTGAGCTTATGAAACATAAGCAGAATATCACTTAAGTCATAAACCCATTATATAAGATTAAACAAACGTCCCATTAATATAAAAAAAATTGGGTTATTTAATAAAAGTGCTTAGTTTTGTTTAGGTGACAAAATTAATTGGGTTCAAATTCGGGTCGGGTCGACCTTTTTGACACCACTGGTTACTACTTGTCTTACAGCGCTGCTTTTTTTGGGATAGGCAGTATCCCAACGCTCCAACGTACGGACTAATAAATTACACCTGCTTCTTACAGTAATAAATTACTCCTATTTCATCTACTTCATTGTTAGTCACGTACCTTTAAATAAAAAATTATATTTTGGTACTTCAATAAAAATTTATATAATTAGTAATTTAAATTTGATATACATGTTACATATGTCGACTCCTCTATAGTAGTATTCCCTACAAAAACAAACACATGTTAAACACATAAAAGTTATATCTTTCTACAAACACATTCAACTAATACGTTTTAGTTTCATATTTTGGTACTTGTTTGTAAAATAATGGTTCCATTAAAGTGTTAGTAATATATTGGAATAGAACTGAATAATAAACTTACAACAACACAATCACAACCTATAAGTTTATGGGACAACGTTTGGGTGCCTATTCCTTCAACGCAAATGTTTTTGTACGATCGAGAAAAATATAACTTTTGGAGAAATAGGTCATTGATTTAATCTCAACTCCTCCAGGTTCAAATAAAACAGCTGAACATTGCTTGACACTGGTCTTTGGGAAAGAGTCAGTCGACATTAAAAAGTGTATGGAATTAAGGTTTCTTCGCTGATGTATTAGAGAAGCTTTGAATTTTGGGACAAGATATACATACCCCCAAAAATACAATCGGTATCCCCTACTTTTTTCGTTTTTTTTTTTTTTTTTTTTTTTTTTTTAATTTTTTTTTTATTAAAATTTTGTTTATATTACATATAAAACTATAAACCTGAAAGTACGGAATAAAAAGTATAAAGTTTAAACTGGAAAAAAGTACAGAACAGATTCTAATAAAAGATTATATTATACTGTAAACTGATGGGACAAAAAGAATCTTTGTACTTTTACCCCCCATCCCCCCTTTTCGGGTGGGCCAGGGGTACGTATAACATTAAGAGTGATTTAAATGCAAATTATATACTTTTGAATCTTTTGATTGATGTGTGCTCTTAAATTTGAGTGAATTAAGTAGTAACTAGACACAAAGCGCGTGCTGGCACATGTTGCTTTTAGAAATGTTACTGGTTACCTTCGCGTATAAACACGATTTACCAAATCAATGGTTCTTTCATAAAATCATTTAACACCTATAGAAAAGTTAATCGTTGTGGCCCCTTATATCTTTTTAAAATCATTGTTATACACACCTTTATCAAACTCATTTGCAAATAATAGTAAATTGTGTTTTCATTTTGATATTTATAACCTCGTGTGTAAAAAGAGTTTTGTTTTGGTTAATTTAATATAAATATATGAGTACCTTTGCATAGCAACGCGATTTTATAGCGTCAGCTAGTTGTAGTGATAAGAAAAAGTTTATGGGTTATAAATGAAAAATAATAAAAGTTTAAGAATTTGGGAATTAAACACGTTTTAAACCGAATTAAAATAATATGGGTTATGGGTTATGGGTATATAAACGAAAATAATACTAAAAGTTTACGGTTTCCATATATAATTTTCTTAATTTTTCACTTTTAAAAATATAGATAATAATAATAATAAACAACAACAAAAACAATAAAGTTTTTGTAAAAACAAATAAATAAATAAATATATATATAAATAAATATATATATATATATATAGGGGCGCGTTCTATGCAGTACCCATATTAGATGCAGTACTTTACATTACTCATTTAGACCAATAGGAATTTAGTATTAGTAAACTTTTTTATTTAACTGAAAAGGGCATAATAGTCAAACACATTTTCACTTTTTTCAAAAAAAATTCAATTGAAAAACGTTTTTTAATTTCCTTAATTTTCGGATTTTTTTTTTTTTTTTTTTTTTTTTTTTTTTTTTTTTAAGTTTCAATATACATGTTTTCAGATAAATGAGGTGCATGTGTGTTTTTCTTTTTAAAATTGTAAATTTACATATGTTTCTTATGTATAATTGTTTAGACATCAAACTTGTTTTGCTTAAAATGGTAATTGCACAAATGTTCCTAGTGTACATTCTTTAATCTTCAAAATTTATAAACAAAAACATAAACATATAACCTCTAAATTTATTACAAACCAAAAACATAAATAATAAACATAAAATTTGATATCAAATGAAATACAATCCAAATACAATATGTATCTTGTTAAATATAGATGTGCATGTTATTCAAAAACATGTGTGCACTCTTCTAAGAATATACGTGCACACATCACTTCTCATCAAATTCATTAGAACATATGAAGTACCCTTCCAAGACACATGTGCACTCTTTATATTGGTCATGATCTCCATCTTTATCAAACATGTTCAATACCTGAAACTACAAAACAATTATTATTTATTTTATTAAAAACAACTAGCAAACACATTCATAATTTAAAACATATATGCATACATCTTTCCTTGATTTTATTTTAGCTTCAAACACATATGCACACCACTTCATTGATTTTACACCAACCATAAAACACATATGCACCCTTTCACTAATTTTATGTTAACATATATGCACACTTATGAATTACATGAAAGCAAATTTGTGTTTTGGATTGAATTGGCTACTTAAAGCCTACTGTCATTTTCTTTCTTTCATACTTGTATTGAATGAAGTATTTGCCTAATACCTACTGCTAAAAAAAGTTCCAATGACGCCTACAATTTGTGGTTAATGGCTTATTGCTATTATTTTTAGTTGTAACATGTTGTCAGGTTAACTTTTAGTACCAAGAAAAATGCCAAATCTGAGTAGGAAGAAAAAACATGTAGTTTATTTAGTGTTTGGATGTTACATGTAACCTAATAAAACAACCAAGCAATAACCCGGACCAGCCAAACCTGGCCCGACCCGAAGACCTAAAACATTAATTCATACAAACCGAGACCGGACCGGTGGCCAGCCGGGTCGGCTCAGTCTTTCCTCAGGTTAATCGGTTCGGACCTTAGTTTTGGACATGATGGACTGAATATGTTACTGTCAACAGGTTCACAGTAGCTACAATAACAAGTTTCAACTTCAAAAACTAATAGTCTAGCATTGTTCACAAAATCAAAAACTGTCTATAACAAGTTCACACTTGTAGATTACCAAAGATCACTATGTTAATGTTGTTTTGTAAGTTGTAACAGAAGCTCATAATTCAAACTTGCTGACTGTATGCATATATCAAACCCATATGCACAATATAAAACATATATGCACACCATTTCATTAATTTTATACCATTCACAAACACATATGCACAATATAAAACACATATGCACAATTTATAACATGTATACATACATCTTTCCTTGATTTTATATCAACTTTAAATCACATATGCACACCCATTCATTGATTTTTTACTAGCCACAAAACACTTATGCACCATTTCACCCGAAACACATATGTACAATATTTGCTTATATTAAAGTATGCACGTCGGGGGAAGATATAGAATTACCTGTCTTTAATCTTGCAAAGGAGACGAGAACCAGTAATCCTGTTAACTCTTCAAACGTAACAGCCCCAAACGCCCCATAACTTCCACCATTCATCACCACACCACACAACGGCGCGTGAGAACTCGCAGGAAAGCATTTCTCAAGATCAGCAACTGCATCATCAAACGACGCGCGTGAGTCCACCTCACCACCAAACTCTTCCGACACACCACCCTACGGTGACGCGAGAAACCCAATATGTTCATGTTAGGATTTATTTTAAAGTGATGGTCATTCGTCATTGTAATAGTTTAATTAATGTGTCGTTGTTTGAGTTAGTTAAGTTAATCAATGGGCTTGGACTTAAGCTAATAGGTTATGTTTAGTGTTTAAAAGAGCCCATGTAAAAGCCCACCCAAGTCCAAGCCCATCCATCTCTCAAAACTATAAATACCCTTCACCCTCCTCATTTGAAGGTGTTGCTTCTAGGGGTATTCTCACATCTTGTATCTCATTTCTCTCTTAATCTAATCTCTAGAAGTTACCATCTCCATCTTTCTTCTATTCTCTTCTATTATTCTCATATTATTCTCATATTGTTGTTGTGTGATAAAGAGTAATTTTAAGTTTTAACAAGTGGTATCAAGAGCAAAATATTAAAGATCTAGGATTATATACGGTTTATTCACGCTACGTTTGCATTAGATTATTAGTTTTCATTGTGTTGTGTTCTCATTATTTTATTCACGTTGTTACCAATTGTTAAAGTAATCTAATACGGAGTACTACACTATAGTCGAACCTGTTGTTACTATTGCATTAGATTACATATATTTTATTCATTGTTACGTTGTTTCATATATTTCAACCTGTTCCAACTTTCATCGAAGCATCACTTGATCGAACGAGGTAATCGAAGCAACAAGTTCATCGAAGCAAGCAGAATAGTCGAATGAGATTTCTAGTCGAGCCAAGCTATTAGTCGAACGACATCTTCATCGAAGCAACTACTTCATCGAACCAACTTCATCGAACAAGCAAGGTTATCGAACGACCAACTTCATCGAACGAGCTTCAATCTATCGAACGAGCAACCTATCGAAGGAACCTATCGAACGAGAAAAAGGGTAGTCGAGCTAGACTTACTCTTCCAATTGATCGAACGAACTAGATAGTCGAACGACTAATATTGTCGAACGACTAAATAGTCGAACGAACTAGTTAGTCGAACGAACTAGATAGTCGAACGACTAAATAGTCGAACGAACTAGTTAGTCGAACGAACTAGATAGTCGAACGACTAATATTGTCGAACGACTAAATAGTCGAACGAACTAGTTAGTCGAACGAACTAGATAGTCGAACGACTAAATAGTCGAACGAACTAGTTAGTCGAACGAACTAGATAGTCGAACGACTAATATTGTCGAACGACTAAATAGTCGAACGAGCTTTTAGTCGAACGAGCAATTTTGTCGAACGAGGTGCTTAGTCGAACGAGCTGTGTGTCGAACGAGCTAGTCGAACGAGCTAGTTGGTCGAAGGAACAAATTGATCGAACAAGGCTCTAGTCGAAGCACTACTCTAGTCGAACAAGTTGTCGAACACCTTCACCTCCTCGAACCAAGTTAACTCATCATATCAAACCACTACTCTAGTCGAACAAGAACTTCATCGAACAAAGGTTGTCTTGTTGAAGCAAGTTAGCTAGTCGAACAAAACTACTCTAGTCGAACCAGAAACTTAGACGATCTACTTTTCCTTAGTTGAGTTTCTTCATAGTGAGTTTGTTGAGTTTGTGTTCTTTTTTATATTGAAGTTGATACTTGTCTCTTTTATAGTATTGAGCTACTGAAGTTGCATTATAATATTGAGATTATATCAACCTTGCTTTTGACGTGTGAGTTTGGTTTTTGACGTGTATGCTATTGATGTGAGTTTACCATCTTTCACGTGAATTTGCTAGCTGTCAACTTTTTAATAGAGTTTGTAGACTTTTTGAGTTTGTGACTTTGTGCCTTTATGAGCTGTCAACTATCTTATTTAATTAGGTGGGGTGACTATTAATAAGCACTAGGATTATTATTACAGTATATGAGAGACGAATTATTTTGTTTTTTTTTTCTTTCTAATAAACTTTTAAATTAGTGTTGTGTAACTTTGTGAGTAATTTTCTAAGTTTGGGATTTATCAAGTTTGAAGTTTATCTACTTTGTGGACTTATCAACTTTGAGGAATTATCAATTTTGTGGACTTACCAAGTTTCTAAATCTCAAGTTTCAAGTTCAAGTTTCTCAACGACTCTTCAAAGATAACGACAAAGGACTTAAATTAAACAATACTCGTGAACCGTAACCAACCATATCCTAGTTCTTTAACCGATCTATCACCATCTTTATCATACAACTTCATCAATGGCCGCTCACCAAAACAATTTCGCAACTGATTTGGCACATGCTTTTGCATTAATCACCAAGGCATTAAACATCCCACCACATAACAACAACCAATGGAATTCACCGTACACTGACAACATGCAGTCATATATAGGTCAAGAAGGACAAATGGTTGACGTTATCGGGAATCAGCAAGGAAATGTTACGGGTATTCAAATGGGGAATCAAATGCAATATGCTGGGCAGAATACGGGAAATCAAATGGATCAGTTTGTGAATCAGAATGTGGTCAATCATAATGAGAATTATTGCTTCATGACTTCTTCCGCAACCCAAAGGAGTGATATAGGTAGAGCTGGAAATGTCAATGCAATGGATAGGGTAGAAAAGCTCCAGTACATGTTGATACTAGCCAGAAAGAGAGACTCGGGAATACCATTGACTGCTGAGGAATCCGACTTCCTGCTTTCAACCAGAATCAATGATAACTCTACAGAAGTCACTGGAATCTCCGACCCTATGCCTTATCAGAAAGAATCAGCATCATGCAGCAGCGATTCTGACATTCCTCCTACTTATGACAAAGAACCACTCCATGAGACATCAATTTCAAGTAATGAGGTTAATCCGTTTGCTCAACAAAAGCCACATTCTGTGCCTCTCGAACCTACTTATGATACATATATGGACTCGCCAAGTTGTAGCAATATTAATTTGGCATCTCCAGATATGAATCCTAACGAAGTTCAAGTTGCACAAAATGACGCTAATGATGAGGAAACCCGTGCTTTATTTGAATCATTACTGAATAATTGTCGTATTGAGATTGAAAAGGTCAAAAAGATCAATAGCGATGTTAAAGCCGCTAATGCAAAATTGACCACTGAGCTTGAGAGATACAAGGTGAACGAAACAGCTTTTGAATTTCACCACAAACGACTGTCAGAACTTGAAAATGGTTACAGTGATTCTGTTTCAAGGGAGAAACATTTGCAAATCAAATACGACACTCTTGATGTTAAACTGAACATGCAAATTAAATCCCTAAGAGCAGAAATTTCTGATCTAACCAACCAACTTTCTAAACAAAAATCAATTTGTTCTGATCTTGAAAAAGAAAAGAACGAGTTGCATTCAAAGTTTTCAAAACGAGAAGATGAACTTCTTGATGAAGTACTTGACAAACAGGAAACTATTAAAAAGTTGGAAGAAATTCTTGTAAAAACGGGTCATTCAACTCAAACGATTAATATGTTAATTAACGACAAAAACCCGATTTTACTCACAAGGAAGAAAATGGCTCTCGGTTGTGAAAATCCTTGTTATCTCAAGAAAGCTCAGCAAAAACAGAATGTGCTGTTTAATGGTAATCTTATAAATGATGTACATGATCCACCTGCTTGTTATGATTCGTATGAAACGATTGAGCTTTCCAAAGAGAGTAGAAACAAAATGAGACAAAAGAACCCAGAAATAAAACCAATTGATTACAATGAACTTAACAAACTTTCTGGTGTTCATCTTGTTAAAAAGGAGTCACCTTTGTTTTTCAAAAAACCAGTGGCTGCCTCAAAATTCAAAGTTGTTTCAAAACAGCTTTCTAACATCGAACAAATGTACTCTACCGACACTTCCGCAAGTGAAGCTAGAATACTATTGGCCGATCTTAAAAGGAGAGTTGAAATGCTTCAAGATGTTGTGGCAACCAAAACAAATGCTAAAATCAACGATTGGTTCAAAAGTTTTGAAACTGAACAGAAAAAGATGTTCGAAACAGAGATTACTCCCATTGTATCTGGCATACATGCAAGAGCAATTCATGTTGAGAACGCAATTATCAAAGAAGTAACTGAATTTGTCAAGGACCACACATCCTTGGTACTTGAAGCCAATGAAAACATTGAAAAAATCAAAGTTTTGGAAAAACAAAATGACGCACTCTCTGAAGAAGCTCTTTCAACTGATATCATGTCCATTATTTATCAAATATATTCTGTTGAGGATGATGAACGACTTCGAGCTGAGACTTCAGAAATTGTTTCAAAATATGAAAAGGCGCTTGCTAAGATTGAAAAACAAAATGTCACATATTTTAAACAACTTGATCAGAAAAAAGAAGAATGCAAGTATGACAAATTTTCGTATGAGCGTTCTTACAAAAACATGCAAGAACAAATTGATCTTTTGAAGTCTCAGCTTGAAAGTCAAAAAGGGAAGGGTGAGGAAACTAAGTTTGCAAAACCATCAACTTCGGACAAACCGGTTGCAAAACCAAAAATGTCTATTTCTCAATCTATTCCAAAAGTTGATGTGAAAAATGATTTGACAAAACCAGTCACTCCAACACCCTTACCCAAGTTTAACGAGAATGGAAAAGGAAAAGCTGTTGTCGAAAACTCAAATGTGATAGCACCTGATCTTAATAGGATTAGTCCCACTACTGTGTCTGCCTCTACATCTCATACACATAGGGCGATAGACAAAAGTGCAAAAGATAATCCAAAAGAGTCTAGGAATGCTACTACAAATTCAAAGGACAACAAGTTGAATCCTAATGTGTGTGCCCCCAGGAATAGCTCACCAAATGTGACCACAAATACTGTTAAAGAATCTGTTGGTTCAAACGACATGGTCCACAATCAATATCTAGAAAAAGCTAGGCAAAAGGCACAGATTCGAAAAGATGGAATCTTAGGAACACCGTCTAGGGTGATGCATTCTACAACATTACAAAGCAATGCTAGTAGTAGTAAACCACTGCCTAGGATCATTCAACTAAAGTCTAAGGATTGGCTTGCATCTAAGAATAGTTGCTTAAATGAAAATGCTGTGCACGTAGAATGCAACACTAAGAACTCAAATTCCTCTTCAAACAACAATGGAAAATCAAGTGCTTGGGCAAAATCCACTGAGACAACAAATAGAAACAAACCCGTTGATAAGAAGAAAAAGACTAACAAACCTACTAGGTGGATCCCTACAGGACGTAGTTTTTCTAAAAATAAGACTTCCGCTGCATCTGATAAGAAAACTACTCCTAGATCTTGCCTTAGGTGGATTCCCACGGGAAAAGTTTTTAAAACAGTTGGTCTTAGATGGATTCCCACAGGAAAGATTTTTGATAGTTGCACCAAGACATCGAATAGTGACAATCACCAACAGGAAGTAGAAACCGTTACAACAGTTGATAGTCAACACCCTCAGAGTGATGATTCATGTACTTCTAACACTGTTATCTGTGACATCTCTTCGTCTTTGGTTACATGTGATTCAACTATCTCAGAACCCAGCTCATCAGAGGGTTCTAATTCTGTAAATTCTTCAAAATCATTCTCTCTATCTTCTATTTTTGATTTTCCATTTCTTTTATAAAAAACAAACAAAAACAAAATACAAAATTTGAAAAACCATCAAAATCAAAATATAAAAATAGAAAATTCAAAAAATACAAAAACAATATAAAATATAAAATCCAAAAATATTCCTCTCCGACATGTCTCTCGTATAATCGATATTCTGTACGTACCTAGAAATGTCATTCAACAATGATACGGGCATGTACAGATGCTTGAGCGAGAGTTCATTTAAATGTTTTCAAAACATGTCGTTTCTCAAAATTCATTCTCAAATGGCTTCTAATCATATCGGATTAGGACCCGCGCCTCAAAGAAAGGAAAGTGCTCATTCAAAATAAATGTTTTAAATATTTTTCGAGCACTTATCCTAAAAATCTTCACTACGGCTTTCGTACATTTCAGTATGGAACCCGAGCTACAATGATGACTTCTGATTATTTCTGATCAGGACTCGCATTGTTAATGGCAAAACAAAACAAACCTTGAGCACATTATCAAGATTTTTCAAAAAGATTTTTCAAAATCTTTCTCAAATTCTGTGCTCAAGAGAACTCCCTCTATACCCTTAAAAGATTTTAAACTCAAAACGTTTAAAAATATGCTTTATTTAAGGGGGAGTATAAAAATTTCAAAAGAAAAAATGTTCCAATTTCATGCTAAAATCCGTCGTTCTCTCCAAAAGGTTTCATTTTAATCAGTTGATATCAAAAATATCAATTCATGCTATTTTTGAGGGGGAGTAGACGTGATTAAAATGTGATCAAAAGGTTTAAAGTTCGTGGAATCTTAAAGTATGCTCACCAGACAGACTCAGCATTAACCCTCGAATTGATGAAAACTAAATGTCCGTTATCGAAAAGACTTGTCCTGGACGGGTAATAATTTCAAGCTGGTTTTCCAGTGATGTAAGCGTGTCTCGCGAAGGACTTGTCTGAGTAGAATGTACCAATTCGAGAGATGATCATTGAATATGACCGGGACGGGTAATAATTTCAAGCTAGTCCAACTAGTGATGTAAGCGTGTCTCGCGAAGGTCATGTTCAGTGAAAATCGATCAATTCAAATGTGCGAACTCTACCCAACATGTGCTATTATTTCTTAAATCTCATAAGCACATGTGAAGGGGGAGTATTTCAAAAATATAAAACTCTCGAAGTGTTAACTAAATGTGTTTACTCATAAACACTTTGAGAGATTTTCACAAGGTTTTATGGCAAATCTAGGATAGTCATGGAGTTATAAGGTGACTAAGGTTAGGAAAACCGTCCTATGATCCGCCAGAGCCGGAGGGATCTTCCCAAGGACAATTCAATAGATTAGAATTAGAAGTCCTTAGGTAAGATTGAAAAAAGGAGTAAATGAGAAAGGGACATAAGGGGTTGAAGAATTAAAAAGAAAAGTTGAATGAAAGGGTGAAAAGAAATAGCCCTCCATGAAAACTTAGGGCAGAAACCGGGTCAATACATCTGCTATCGGTACTCACTAAGGTGATACTGATATTGAAGACAAGACGTCATGGACCCAGTGACGCAATGCACCACCCCTCCTAGCCACTCAGATATCTCTCAAAAGATATTTGTTTCATTTCTCACGGAGAACACTGCATAATCTATCGGCCTCTCACTCCGAGATGTGTTGATATTGAAAAGGTGGCACTCTGCTCCATGCCTCCGACGACTTAAAACCAAAACGCACAATAGAGTCTAGAGCCATGAGATTCATCAAAATATCTCGTTAGGAACACTTTCATTTAATACACTTGTGTTCGCCAAAAAGGACACAAGTTGTAAGAGTCTTAATGAGATCCAAAGATCTTGCCGAGTCTTATCATGATGGTTACGTGCTTCAAACGGTCTACAGTCGTGGGGTGATCTCCAGCGACTCACTAAATCGTGGGTGCACTTCGGTGTGTCCGTGTAAGCCCTTTCGGGGGTATCCGGTTCAGAACGGCCTGGGGAAGGATTAGAGAAAGTCTTCACACTATGCTGTTGACAATCTCAAAGTCCCAACCTGTAAGCGCTGGATGATTATTACTAACGGTTTTATGCAGCTACCTATAAACATCCATTAACCATCACCACATACATCATTCATCTTCACCTCAGCATACTCATACTTATGAAGAACATCTCCAACAAAGCTCAAGTGTAAAAGTTCAAGACAAGAAGATCAAGTTAAAGACAAAGTGAAAAGACTAAGTCAAGAAGCTAATCAAGATGTCGAGAACAAGTTCATATGATGAAAGATTATGGGGAGATTGTTAGCATAAGTATAATGTCCAAGATGTATGAGTATGTTGGAGGTCACGACGTCATAATCACATGAAGATGCTGATCGAAGGCAAGAACTACCTCAAAGACGATACTTTGAAGATCACATAGCATGAAGGAACCAAAGACAAAGACTGCTATACAACGACGCTCAAAGCTCAAATACATTGAAGTCGAAAGACCATCTCACATGGAGCATCATTTGAATGACCATCCCTTAGGGGGAGATTGTTAGGATTTATTTTAAAGTGATGGTCATTCGTCATTGTAATAGTTTAATTAATGTGTCGTTGTTTAAGTTAGTTAAGTTAATCAATGGGCTTGGACTTAAGCTAATAGGTTATGTTTAGTGTTTAAAAGAGCCCATGTAAAAGCCCACCCAAGTCCAAGCCCATCCATCTCTCAAAACTATAAATACCCTTCACCCTCCTCATTTGAGGGTGTTGCTTCTAGGGGTATTCTCACATCTTGTATCTCATTTCTCTCTTAATCTAATCTCTAGAAGTTACCATCTCCATCTTTCTTCTATTCTCTTCTATTATTCTCATATTATTCTCATATTGTTGTTGTGTGATAAAGAGTAATTTTAAGTTTTAACAGTTCAGATTCGAAAAAAATTACCAGTAACTTTATTGGATCATCCATACTTAATTCATAGCCACATGATCTTCTATATTTAATTATCTTATTAAAATTCAAAACTTCATTGACAGCAATTGTAAAGAATATAGGCGGCAGTTTTTAGGTCTCAGAGGTTTTTAGATTTGAGAGAGGGAAAAAGATATAGATTGTGACAGATAAATTAGGATGGAGCGGTTTTAAAATGAATTAATCTAAAGTACCTATAATACCCTTTTAGCCTTGGCAAAATAATACATCATCTTTTGTTTATTTGCAATTTTGGCACTTTTAATCTTGTCCTTTGATTGACTCAACCAATGGCCTAGATTCATTTTAAGGGTACTGTAAAGTACTGCATATAATATTGGTACTGCATAGAATACAACACTATATATATATATATATATATATATAGTGTGAGGTTATATATATATATAGTGTGTGGTTCTTTTCAGAACCAAATAAATTGCGAGAACCAATCTAAGCCATTTATTTTTTGATCAATTGTTATAAATGTTGGTGGCATAACTGTAATTAAATAAAAGATCATGTAACTTTTCATAAATGACAGAGGGGTAATAATGGAATTTCGCGTTTAACTTTTCAATAACTTATCTACAATTTTAGGTTAAGAGATGTGAAAAAAAAAATACAGATCTATATGTTTCTTCTCTCCCAAAAGCCACCATAGCAACAAAACAAGATCTCACATGTTTCTCTCACCAACGCCACCATCGGCAACCATAGCAGCAAGATCGATCAACCGCCGCAACAAAACATACATCTACACATATGTCGATCTGGAAAAACAAGATCGATCAACCGCCGCAACAAAACAAGATCGATCAACCGCCGCAACAAACATATGTCGATATCTTCAATTTATGTAAGTTTGGTAATCCGATTTGGTTTGTATATATGGTATTCGATCTGGAAAAAGTATATATGGTATTCGATCTGGAAAAAGATTGATTTGAAAAACTGAAATTACTTTTTGCTTTGAAAACTAAAATATATTGGTTTCTATGCAATTGTTGATTAGAAAAAGTTTAATAGACCCCGACATCAACAACTCTTTTCACAATGTGTTGTCTTTATTTCTTTGGTTTTTCATTATTTGTTTAGTTATATTTGATTTTCATGGGTCCTGTAGGTTTTTTAATTTTTCGGATATTTGTTTGATTATGATTCAAGGTAAGATTTGATATAATATGGATTGTAAAATTTTGTTGTTACTGCAAGCTATAAAGTTGTGATTGGTTAATGGATCAGTGGATGAACTTTCTCTTTTTTGTTTTAACTGATCTTTATCTGCTTTAAGATGTAGGTAGTATTTTATCATGTTTTGTCTTTTTCAATCCCTCACATTTTATATAGTTGTAGAGTGATGAGCTTTATCAGGTTACGTAAATTATAAAAGTTCATTGTTGACAGATAGATCTATTTATTTTTTTTAGATTTAATTTGTTGTTTTTAGGCTGTGACTAAAGAATAAGCATGGATATATTGAGTTTATTATTCGGTGTAACCATCTTGATCTAACAACGTCTAAAACAATAAAATTGACCTCCTTTATTGCCGACTATGTGCAACATCGCTAGAAACATAGATTTCTTTCGACCTATTGAAAAGTGCATATGTGTTTTATGGTTCATGTAAAATCAATATAAGTATGTGTATATGTATTTTAAGGTTAATATAAAATCAATAAAAGGTGTGTGCATATATGTTTTTAGTTCTAATTTAAGGGTGCACTTGTGTTTTGTGGTGGATATAAAATCAGTTGAATTATATACATATGTGTTTTAAAGTTAGAGTGCATGTGTGTTTTATGTCGGGTAAAAATCCGTAAAAAAATCAATGAAAGGAGGTTTGCATATGTGTCTTATGGCTGGTTAAAAGTTAATAAAAGGGTTGTGCATATTTGTTTTAAGGTTCATATAAACCAAAGAAGGTGTATGAATATATGTTTTAAATTATGCATATGTGTTTATTTTGTGCATATGTGTTTGCTAGTTGTTTGTATTAAAAAAAAATAACAGTTGCTTGTAATTTCACTTATTTGACATGTTTGATAAAGATGGGTCATCACCAATATAAAGAGTGCATATGTGTCTTCAACAAGTAAAGAGTGCATATGTTTGATAAAGAGTGCATAAGTTTGATAAAGATGGTCATCACCAATATAAAATATTATTTGTACATATATGTATAATCGATAAATTGTATAATATTTCTTTTTGTTAGGAATATAAATATTCAGATGAAGGCTCGGTCACCCCGAGCATCTATTTAGCATTCACATAGCTCGTAGGCTTATTTATATTAGTTTAGTATTATTAGTAATATTAGTATTATAGTTTTATTAGACTAGTCGTATTTATTATTGTGGAGTGGGTCGGGGCTTTCCCCACTGTCAGCTCACTCCACAGCCCACTAGGGGCACCAATATTAGGAACTATATAAACCCTTCCCACACATGGGAAGGGGGGGAACTCTCATTCACATTAATCTAATTTTTCTGTTTTTGAGTTTCTCCCACCTCTCTCTAAAACTTCATTTCTCTAACTCAAGTATGGATCTATTCTTCCATAATCCAAGGCCACCCGAATCATCCACACAATCAAGATGTTTAGATCTTACAATTGGTATCAAGAGCCATGGTTAGGTTCGATTGATTGTGTGTGCTTGGATTTGTAGTCTTTATTTTTCCGTCGTTATCTGTTTGATTCGAACCATCTTTTTTTATTTCTCGTGTTTAATTTGCTTTGGTTCGAATAATATTCCATGAAAACTGGTTTGTTTGTGGAATTTTATTTCAAGAAGTTGGGCCTTAACATTTGCTTATAAGTTGGTTTGTTTCAAGAACTTTATGGTTTATTTCATGGTTTAATGTTTGCGTATATGTTGGGCCTTAACATTTTCATGGTTTATTTCAAGAACTTTATTCCATGAAAATTGGTTTGTTCTGTGGTGATTGACTCGAACCATTGTTGCTTAGCTCACGTGGTGTTGACTTTAATATTATTTCAACACAGACGTTATTCACCTTTGGTTTCTATCTTGGTTCAACGAATGCCTTTTATTGACAAGCCCAGTTTGGTTTATAAGTCCATCATCTCACTTTGTTGTTCACCGATTAAGGTATTTTTGTGGTGTTTTTGCTTTGGCAAAGTCCTTGGTCGCGGCGTGTGGTAAAAAGATAAATGTTCTTGGCAGTGGTTTGTTGATGGCTGTGGATGTTGTTGTTAACAGTTTGGCTGTGGATGTTGTTGTTTGCAGTTTGAGGCTGTTCTGTAAGGATGGCAGGTTATTTTTTTTTATCCAAAAGGGGTTTGAAAACAAAAAGACAACTTGTTGATGAAAGTGACAGTTTTGTTGTTTTCCTGTAGCGGTTTGACCAGTCCTAGCGGGTTGTTGACTGCAGCGGGTTGTTGACTGCAGCAGTTTATTGACTGCGGCGGTTTATTGACTGCAACGGGTTGTTGACTGCAGCGGGTTGTTGACTGCAGCGGTTTATTGACTGCAGCGGTTTATTGACTAGCGGTTATTGACTGGCGGTTATTAACTGTGGCGGTTTATTGACTGTAGCGGTTTATGACGGTAGCCGAGCGGGTTGTTGACTGCAGCGGGTTGTTGACTGCAGCGGTTTATTGACTGCAGCGGTTTATTGACTGGCGGTTTATTGACTGGCGATTTATTGACTGTAGCGGTTTGTGACGGTAGCCGGTTGCCACTAGACTGCATTCGAAAACTTCACATCAACAACAATGAAAACTGATCACTCTTTTATATTCAAAACACTTCACAAACAACAAGATGTCCACTGCAACAAAATTCGTTCCTCAAAACGAATTCAATCCGAAACAATAACATATTTCATTCGAAACAACAAGTTTATCCAACTACAATTAATTACAACGACTAATTACAACAAATTCTAATCCCTCGTAAATCCATTCACCACCATCTCTAACTTTTCCAACTCTATCCTAAACTCACGACGCCCTATACTAATAATCACATCATCGATCTCTTTTTGAAGAACTGCACTTCATTAATATCCGAACAATTAAAAGAAAGATCAAAACAATTAAATGTCTTCATCTTCCTTTTGATTCGGTTATAAAAGCACATGAACTAGAACTTAAATAAAATACACCTACCATAGATCCTTTATCAAGATCTTGAAGTCAAAACATCCTCAGGTCGTCGTGGATTGGTTTGATTCGTGCTTAATCGTATAAAGGATACGTGTGATGTTTTTGTGTGATGATGGCTGCACTTGTCCTCAGTTAATTGAAATAGATATGATGAGTTTGATGACTGGTAGGCGATATTATTATGGTGTTGTGATTAGGGTTGGAGAAATATTGAGAGTGTGGGGCGGATGATTAATAGGCGATTAGGGTTTCGATTTGTTTGGTGGTTGTGTGTATTGAAGGTATGTAGTGGGTGACTGCATTTCTTTTGATTAGGGATAGTGTGTATTAAGTACCTTATATATCCATAATTAGGGCAGCAAGACTTGGATTAAGTGGGCTTAAGTGGTTTTAGTTCTTCAC
The DNA here is from genome assembly GCA_021014915.2 of Artemisia tridentata subsp. tridentata. Lineage (NCBI taxonomy): Eukaryota > Viridiplantae > Streptophyta > Magnoliopsida > Asterales > Asteraceae > Artemisia > Artemisia tridentata. The sequence goes on from CP139509.1 coordinate 167,455,475, forward strand.
ATGATTGGGTTGATACGGATTTGTCTTTGGGCCGAAATTAAGTGGACCACATGTTCCCCTCCAAAACCTTGACATTGAGCTCACATTGTTGCTTGGTAATATAATGTCTGGTTGATGAAGGCCGTGTCTTGGTTAAAATTTTGTAGTTTGGCTGAACGGGAGTTCATCACAAGGACGATTTTGCTTGATGAGGGCTATATTAGTGCTTTCATGTTGTCTGCTGTTGGTTGTTGATAATTTTGGTACTCGGTGGACATCTTTGGTTATAATTTTGGACCATGGTGACAATCACACTTCGTTATCCGAGATTGGGTATTACTTTGGGATTGGATTAATAGGGTTCTCTGGACATTACTACGGGATGCCATTATCGGATTCGTGTATAACGTCACTGCTCGTTTTTGGGTCTATGAATATCAATGTAGTTTCAGAGAAGTGGATTTGGCAGCAGTGTCCTATTGGTACCTACGACTAGAGTGAATCTGCAATTTGATCTTTGCGATTTGAGTTGCAGTTGACAAATTGCGAATTTAATTAATTGCGATTTGTCAAGTTGCGGTTTGACTTATTGCAATTTGGTTTGTTGCGATTTGACTAATTGCGATTTGGTTAATTGCAAACTGACTTGTTGCAAATTGACAATCTGTGACTTGACTTATTGCGATTTAATCAAGTTGTGTTTTGACTTCTGTGACTTGAATCTCGAAGATTGGTATCGCAATTCACTCCTGGGTATTCTGATTGATTTCACGGTTTCTCTTGTAGGTTTTAGAAAATACCGCGAAAGATTCTATTTCTCGGTTTAAATCTTAAGAGCAGTAAAATCCAGTCAAATCAATTTTGGACATGTAGATGGGACATGGATTTAGACATAATAAAACTTACGGGGTTTGACTATTTTTTTTGGATAAGTTTGTGCTTCAAGATCGGCAGGAATTGGGAAATTATGGTAACTTGATTGGTTTGTTAATTCACGGGTTGGTGTACTTAGTGTCACAAACATCTCGGGGTGGATGGATGCACGATGTTTGATGACCCTTGCTCGAGCGTATTTAGGGTGATTAGACTTGGATGTTCAAGAAGTGGATATATACAATAAAGGATGGAAGGTTGGGTATATATCACTACCTATATTTAAAGGAGTTACGTTGTTGTGCTCAATATAGGTTCTAAATCACAATTTGCAATTTAAGGTGATTAAGGTGATTAGACTTGGACGTTCAAGAAGTGGATATATACAATAAAGGATGGAAGGTTGGGTATATATCTCTACCTATATTTAAAGGAGTTACGTTGTTGTGCTCAATATAGGTCCTAAATCACAAATTTAGTGCAAGTATAAGTCGCGAACTTGTCCTTTATTAAGCTTCATCAAGTGATTGTTCTCTCTCAAGCTTCTAATGGGATTGTAGTTCAAGATCTTCTCAAGAGGTGGTCAGACTTAAAGACGAGGTGGATTGTTTAGAGACGTGTCTTAAGATAAACACATTTCATCAACGGCTTTGGCATATTACGAGCTTCAGTGACTTTGTTAATCTACTAAGCCGTTGATGAGGAGACAAGCAAGGGGTTACTACAAGAGTGTCTTAATCTCCATCGTCGTTGCAGTAATTTTATTTGTTTCTTTCCATGTATTGTGCCTGACAAATTCACAACCATCACGAACTTTCAATTTTTGGCAAAAAGGTCATTTCATGCCCTTTTTGAGGGGGAGAATTAGCGCGAGTTTCCTAGCGGTTCCGTCTCCAACGATGTGAATTTTAGCGGTTCCGGTTACAGCGGGTCAGATCGTATTGGTTCAGTCTCCAGCGGTTTATATACTAGCAGTTCCGGTTTCAGCGGGTCAGATCGTAGCGATTCAGGATTCAGGGGTTCAGTCTCCAGAGGTTTGAATATTAGCGGTTCCAGCTTCAGTGGCTTAGCTTTCAACGGTTTGGGGCTTAGCGACTTGCTTAAGATTTCAGCAGTCTGATACTTACTGTTGTGCAGTTTGTTCTTGAATTTATTTCTTGGTTAAATCTCAAAGAACTGTAAAATCCTGTACACGGTACGACATCTATTCCATGCACTGCATCTGATATCATCCAAGCAGCTGGGTCAGACAGCTATGTTTGATAGGACTGACTATGAGTCTTGGGCACTGCTAATAATTAGCGCTTGTTTCTTCTCTCTTTGACTATTCAACCGCACAAATTGATTACGAAGTTAATTTGATATTCCTTGCTTGAGGGTGAAGTTGGATTTCACGAAAGAATCTACCTATTTTATCTTGAAATCGGGGATGGTTGGATGCATGATCTCAATGATAACTTGCTCGTGCTTATGATGTAAGTTGAAGACTTGGGTTATCTAGTTTCCAGAAGTCGGGGTGGATGGTTGAAGACCTGGTAAACTATCACTTAAAGGAGATACATTGTAGTACTCAGTGTCACACGTAGAAGACGTTGTGGATAATCGCAAGAGGTGATGAAAGTCTCATACTTTGTCAGGATAACATTAAGCACTTAAAGACTTAACACCGTTCTTCCAACAACAATGCAAGCTTAGGTAACAAATTTGAGTAATTCTACTTCATTTGCAAGATTGGTATATCGGGTTTCCTTCATCAAGTGGTCACAAATTGTGGTTTGTGTTCGAGGTTGGTTAGTTGGACAAAGATTTTAAAAGGTGTGATGTGATCTGTAATTCTCAAGATATTCTTAACCCAAACTGATGTTCACCAAAACCAAATCAGTCATGCCACATTCAATCTGTTACTGTCTCACGGTTTCTTCTTGGTTTTGTAAAATCCCGCGAAAGAACTTATTTCTCGGTTTAAATCATAGATTTGTAAAATCCCGTGATGATGGATTATGCGCTCTTGACCATGATCGGGTTAAAACCATTATCAAAGTTCAGCTAAAACATCACAAATGGCTGGATCTGGGCATTTAATCAACAAGATGTGACTACGGCGTTAGTTCAGTATTATTTATTTGAAGCTGAAGTGAAATTTCATGGGTGCGTGTACTTAGTATCTGAAGATATCGGGTAGGTTGGATGAAGATTCTTCGAGATCCTTGTTCGAGCTTTTAACATCTACAATGACAAGGACTTGGATATCTAGTTATTTTTTCTTTCTCCCTATTACAAAATAACTATCACTTTAAGGAGTCACGTTGTAGTGCTCAGTGTCACACGAAGTTGTGGATATCCAAGAGGTGATGTACGTCTTATACTTGATGGTTGGTTGGTTGAAGAGTATAGAGTACTTAGGGATTCGATGTTGCACGAAGTCTCTACACCGCTCTTTGTCATGCATTAGTACAAGTTTAAGTCACAAGTTCGGGTTATATTACTTCAGTATCAAGTTCATCATATTGGGTTTTTCTCCATCAGTGGTCACGACATCAAGCCGACAGAATGATAATGGGGTTGGTAACGAGTTAGTTGAGAGAAAAAGTAAAGAGAGAGATATGACGTCTGTACACATCAGTGTAGGCCTCGGTCTTCATCATAATGACATCTGTACACATCAGTTCAGGCCTCGTTCATCATAGAAAAGAAAAGTGTACGCTTGAGTGCACTTTATCTTCAAAAGGAGAGGAATCTTCTTAGTTATGGCCATTCTCATCAACAAGTTTCATGCTCTTTCCGTGCTTATTCAGTCTTCAAGTGGATCGGCGCATATTGGAGTATACTTTTATTCACATATTCAACCAAAAATTGCAGTTGACAGGCATATGCAATTTTTGAGGGGGGAAAAGGGTGAATAAACAACATGTCAGTCTTCAAGAACCGTCAAGCGGAGCTACTTACCGTTGATGGTATTCATATTCACTAGTTCAATCATCAAAAATTGCAATTGGCAGGCATATGCAATTTTTGAGGGGGGGAAAGGGTGAATATTAATCTACATGTTGGTTGATGATTGAGAAATGGTCATACGACTCCTGAATACGTCAATTCAGGAGTCGTGCAAACCATGGTTCTCCAACACCACATCTTCCTTCGTCTATCAAGGTGCTGAAGAACATGGTCATGGAATGCTAATCAATATCTTCTCACGGGCTGGTACAATCAGCATCAAAGGGTTTCTAGTCAATGGTTCATGTACACTTCATTAGGCTACATGTACACATAATGATGATGATTCCGATTAATCGTAACCATCATGGGGGAGAGAAATGTGTACACCAAGGGTGCACAAAAGGTTCACGTGATCGGGCTTAATCATTTATTCCGGTGTTGATAACCGCAGAGATGATCAGTGGTTCAACTTGTCACCTTGGTATTAACGTTTCACTGTTACGTCATGGTATGATTAATCGTAACCATCAGGGGAGAGAGAATGTGTACATCAAGGACGTACAACAGATTCACGTGATCAGGGCTTAATATCCAAGGATGGATACATTCTATAGATGATCAGTGGTTCAACTTGTTACTTTGGTGTTATACTAAAGACTGAAGACTGAAGAAGGTCAAGTCGTCAGTCTATTCTTCATTCTCTGTTGTGTGTTATCGTCTCATGTGTACGCTGCGGGTTGATGGGTTATATGTAAGGTTACTGGAAGGCATTTGGTGAGATGAAGGTGGTTGGTATTCTGTTCCTCCATATTGGGCAATCTTGAAGAAGGTCTAGTCTTCAGTCTACACTACATTCTCCGCTATGTGTTAGAAGACTAAAGACGGCATGCATTTGGAATCTAAAGACTTCTTCATATTATGGGCGTTCATCCAAATTCTTTCTTCTATTACGGGTGTTCATCAGAAAGGTTGTCAGATTGGGGGAGAGCACTAATTAGGGGAGAGTGAAAAGCCGGTATTAATCCCTAATTGAATGTGCTCACGTTGCTCTTCAGCAAGTCTAATGATGAAAGCGGAAAAGATTCAGGATGCTGAGGATTAATGGCTTTCGGTTCGTATCCTTGTATATATTTTGCTTCTTACATTCTTTTTCATATCTTATACCATTTTGTATATAGATATATTGATTCGTTCCGAACCAGTTATCTTTTATTTCTCTATCACACAAGTCAACCACTTGTGAATGGTCAACCGTAATAAATGATAAAATATAAACAGCCTCAGAACGAATACTCGTGTGTAGTGTGAAACCAGGCAAGTGATCACCCGGGTCGTTTCCCAACGAGATGTGAATGGAAAACTGTGAAAAGCTAGGATTATAGTGACTGATGATTTAGATTGCTTTTGATTTTGCTTTATTTAACAATTCTAAATAACAAATTAAAACAGATATACTCAGGAAAATTAAACGCGAATTTAAATTAAGAAAACGCGTAATGAAAAATCTAAAATGGGACAAAAAATAAAATTATAAAATTTAAAACCTAAAAATGTAAAATAACTTAAAACTTATTTAAAAATTTAAATTATATTTTTTTACACTTTTTATTTATTTATTTATTAATTATTTATTATTTAATAACTTATAAAACTATTTAAATTTATAAAAAATACTAAATGAACTAAGAAAATTCTAAAACTTTTTCTAAAAATATTACTAAGTAAATAGAAACTAAGAAAATTATAAAAATGAAAATTACTTAATTAAAATTTAAAAAGATAAATTCTATTAAATAGAAGCTATCACTATATTTCTATTTTTGGTTTTTTCTTAAGGACTAAAAATGATATTATATTTTTCCTAGATTAAAAATGATAAAAGAAAATTATGAAAATTAGGTTTATATTTTTCTGATTATTTTTCTATTTATTATGATTTAATTACTATTTTAAACTAATTAAAAGATTAAAAATATTAAAACTATTAATAAAAATCTGAAACTTTTTTCTAAATTACTTTATGATATTATAAAGCTAAGAAAAATAAAAAGGGGTTGACAGCTTTTGTGGAAAAGCTGTTAATAAGCTAACAAATTATATAAGCTAAAAATTGAAAAACAAAAGAAGGGTTAAATAGAAATGGTTTGCAAAGTAAAACAGAACTGGTGCTCCAGAGCTACTGGGAAGGGGGTGTGTTGTGTGTGCATGTTATACTATACGAGAGGTCGCGAGTTCGAATCCCACACCCCACTTTTTGTCTAAACTTTATTTTTTTTGATTTTTCTGTTTGAAATTTACTTATAAGCTAGGTGTGAGTAACTTCTAAACTGGACTTATTTTTGGTTCTTTCGAAATAAGCTAGAAAAAGCAGCTTATGGGGTTGCAGTTGGCTTTTTAGCTTTTAATATGAACTAAGGCTTCGAATCAAGCTAAAAGCTTCGAAATAAGCTATGAGCTTATCGAATGAGCTTCTATGGACTGTATTATAGCTAATTGACTTATAGGACTTAGAGAAACACTGGCTTAAAAGCTTGAAAGCTCTAAATAAGCTTAAAGCTTTTATGGTCTGCTGGGGGTGCCCTGCACCAAGGCTATCGGGCCAACTTTGAGGGCTTCTTTCGATGGTCTAGAGAGTTCTAAAATTCGAGATGAAAATTCTCTAGTGAGACTAGCTAGTGGGGATTAAGTATCCACAAAAACTAGCTTAAGAGAGCTTGTGAGCTGTGAGTAACAAAATCTTAAAGTTTCCAAAAACTATGAAAAGAACTGCAGTTGTCTGCTGAACTGATGGTGCTATTTTTTTGTTGCACACTTTGTGCAGGGGGTCTAAGCCTAAAGGGACTGACTAAGTGAACTTAGTGAAGCACAAAAGTGCCAAAGAACTGGACTGAATAAGCTTATGGCTTATTATGCTAATATGAGCTTCTTATGTTGACTGAGATTCACAAGGACCAAATAGAATTGCTATATTGATATATAGGGCTTGGCAGACTTGGAAATGGCTTCTTTAAGACTTCTAAAAGCTAGCTCAAAGTTGAGCTAGCTGCAAATCTACAGTACTGGTGTTTGTGGCTTGTGGACTGACTGAACCAAACAGTCCCTATGGGAACTGTTATGGTAATTTTGAACTGATCTTAGTGGAAATAAACTATAAACTGGACACTAATGGTACCTTAAGTATTTTAAGCTTATGAAAATAACTTTTGTGACTTAAAATGAAACAATCTAATAAGCTAGCTTATATAAGTATATTTTTGGTTTTTATGAGTTGTTTAACTGAAAATGATGAACAAGGCAGTACTTAACTATGAAACTGATTGAAACACGTTTATGGACTATTGATAAGCTAATAATGATAAAGACAAGCTACAATTAACTTATAAAACAGTAATATTGAAAATAAGCTAAAAAATTAGATTAGAGCTTACAATCGATTTGAACTTGAAACAAGGAACAAAGGACCAAGAAACTTCCTATAGGTTCTCTACAGAACCTCTAACCCATAAGCTTCCAATATTTCAGCTTGTTGACTCCAGAGTAGCTTGTTTGACTGTTCGTTGACTTTTGTTGACTATGATTCGAATTCGAAATTAAGAACTGATTTATGCTATATAAACTCACATAAAGCTATGAATAGCTTATGTTAGCTTATAGTAAAGGTAGTGGAACTTTTGATGATAACTTAAGTGAACTTAAGCTTATACGATTACCACATTGTACTTTGGAATTAACTTATGACTGCAATGTAAATCGAAATGACTTAAAACTGAACAAGATAACTGAAAATGAGCTTATATTAAAACTGAACTTGAAATTACAACAGAGATACTTGAAATTGAAATTTGCGATTTAACTAAATTAACTAACTCTTGCTTCCTTCATGCTTCCTCTTCTATTTATAGCTCAAGATTAGGGTTTCCAGCTTCATTGTCATCATTTCCCACCTCTCTCTGCCCTTTTTGGTCCACTCTCCATGTGCCACGTATTTTGGCGGGAAAATTGGTTAGTGGGAAAATACAGAGGTCTGTGGTGATGGGAAGGGAGAAGAAGCATTAAATGCTTGGGGTAATATAGCAGGGATAAGGGTGGTGGGTGTGTCAGGATAAGGGTGGTGGATGGTGGGTTGGGCGGGTAACCAGGAAGAAGAAGGTAGTTTGAATGTCTGGTTTGGCTAACTAAGAAGGATGGGTCGGGTTGGTTGTTGTTTTGTTGGGCTTGGGTTAGTTAAATAAAAGGGGTTGGGCTAAGGATTTATTGGTCAGCTGGGTTTAGCTAGGATTTGGACTTTTGGATTTTGGTTTTAGTTAAATCACAAGGACCATATTTGTAATATTCTGAAACTTGAGGGACCTGATGTGACAAGCTTCCAAATTTCATTCAAAGGACCATACCTGCCAAGTTAGATAAACCAAAGGACCAAAGTTTATTTTTCTCAAAGTTTTTAAATCCCAGGGACCATTTTTGTCAATTTTGGGTTTTGAGGGGTAAAAGTTGCCATTTTGTGAAACTTTGCACCAAAGGACTTATTATGTAATTTTATGATTCTTAAAGGACCTTTGATGACTTTTCCTGTTTTTAGAATAACCAGGGACTAGTTTTGACAATTTTTGAAAGTTGAGGGACTGAAACTGCCAATTTTGCAAACTTTGTTTGTTTTTCATTTGTTTTTAAACATTTTGCATCTGAAACATATAAAACACAATTCTGGGATAATTTCAGTATTATGATGCATTTCTGAGTGTTTTTGGATGTTTTGGCAGCTCAGATTAGGTAAAAATGATGAGTATTTAGACACTCATCAGTATAGATATATAGAATCCTGCTAATTGTAAATAGAGTAACGTAAAATAATAATAATAATAATAATAATAATAATAATAATAATAATAATAATAATAATAATAATAATAATAATAATAATAATAATAATAATAATTTTTTTTTTTTGAAAAATAGAAAATACCAAAAATAGTTTCACCTAGGCATGTCTTTTGTTTATCGATAACATTTACGGACTTAGAAATGTCATTCAATAATGGCACGGGTCTTTAAATGAAGCTCGAGCAGAAGTTAAAATGGATTGGTAAAACATGTCTAAAATGGCTTGCTATTACTTTAGATAGCAACCCGCGCTTCAAACTGGGGAAAACACGTCGCCAAAAAGACGGCTGTTCCTCCAACTGGGTGATGTTCACCTGGGCATGGATTACTTTATATCCATGTTTCTTCGATCTGATGTACGTTTCAGTGCATCATTTCTTGAAAAAGAAGAGAAATCTTCTTTGTATACAAATAGTTTTCATTCTGTGATTCTTCTGAAAATTATTTGTAAGACACTTGGTGATTTTGTGTTGCTTGAAATTCTTTTAGACTTGGATTGTGCATAAAATTTGTCACTCAATCAACGACTACAAATCTTTTACTAGAATACGGGTCATTGATTGAGGGGGAGAGTGAATTCAAATTTTATATCATCAAACGGGTTTCTTGGTTTACTCATACTTGTTAGAAATGGTTTTGTAGTTAATGGGGTATTAGTTGAAGAGGATCTTGCTAAATCTTTATATCAAATGGCCAAATGTGTTAGTTGCTAGAAAGTTTAGGACATTATGTGCAATTTGCTTATAGTTTCCTAGCTTTATGTATCTAGAAGGTTCATTTGTGTTACTTTGGAATCCTCGTATAATCCCCTAAACACCTTAAGACTCAAAACCTAAAAGAAGTTAGAAAAACCAGTTGTGTTTGATGTTTTTTGAATACTCCTATGACATTTGTATGATCTGAATGAATGAGTTTCAAATGTTGTGTGACTCTTGGTAGTCGATTGATGCTTAATTGTTGTTGATATTGTGCATATGTTCTCAGGATTCGCTTAGGTATATTGCTATCATGTTAGAATCATGTTCCTAAGATCCTGAGTTGAATATTGATATCTGTGTGAATTGCCATGTGCATGATTGCTAATTGCTCTTCATGCTAGATAGTAGTTTGACGTATTTCCTGACTGTGGTTTGATTAAATGAATTTGGTATATTAATGTGGCAAGCTGCTGAAGGGTAGCTGTTAAGGAATAGTGTATCTGTATGTATGTATATCTGTGTTGATATTCTTATGCAGATTCCATAGCCAAAATGAATGTGCCAGTTCCCATTCTAACCATTTGATCAGACGTTCAAACTCTATTGATTGGCTCGAAATTCACCACAACAACAACGTCGGCAACAACAACAACAACAACACTTTCACCACCGCCACCACCATTCATCTATTTTGGTCTCGCCAAGTGGGGATCAACGACATTTGCGAAAGATTTGTTGGTGGATGGATAATTGATGTTGACTACTAACTCAGAAAAGCGGATGATTACATCATCTGCGCAAAAAGGTCAATATCATTTGTGTCATAATTGTCGAATTGTGCATAAAAAGCAGTGAATCTCCCTCTTAGATTAAGGGGGAGCATAGTATGTTCCATCATCAGACTACACTAAATCGGACACATTTTCTCCCACATTTTCTAACTTATTTAAATCAATTGGGATCACAAATCTCAAAAGGTTTGAAATTTTTGATCAGGGAGAGAGAATGTGATTTAAATATGAAACCTGATGAAAATGTGATGTTTTGGACTTAAATGTAAGCTCTCCCATATGTGCTAAACTCTTTCGTATATCGATGCACATATTGAGGGGGAGCGAATTGACAAAAAGGATTTGGCATGCATCTTATGTGAGCAAGGCTCAGACTTCACCAATGAATTGACGATAGCTAAAGTCAGTAGTCGAAAGGACATGTCCTGGACGGGTAATAATTTCAAGCCAGTTTATCTGGTGATGTAAGCGTGTCTCGCAAAGGACCTGTCTGAGTAGAATGTACCGATTTCGAGCGATTTTCCTTGAATGTGATCTGGACGGGTAATAATTTCAAGCTAGTTCACTAGTGATGTAAGCGTGTCTCGCGATGATCATGTTCTTGGAAAATCAATCTATTCAAAAGTGCAAGCTTCACCTGACATGTGCAAATTTATAAAACAATTATTCGAGCACATGTTGAGGGGGAGCATTTGAAAAATATAAAACTCTCAAGTGTTTGCAAAAATGTGTTTCAGAATCATGAACACTTTGAGAGATTTTTCAAAGATTTGGTTTATGGCAATCATGGATGTACACCAAAGACCGACCATTTTAATGAATGTATGGAGTTATAAGGATGGTTTGGTTAGGCTCAAGTTCCCACGATCCCGCCAGAGCCGGAGGGATCTACCCAGGGACAATCCACTAGTTAGTGTAGAAGTCCTTAGGTATGATTAAAAAGGAGAAAAGTGGATAAGGGAAAAGTGCCGACTGAGATGGAGCTAGTACTGGAACAAACCCAAAAAGGTGCTAGTTATGAAGTCTCGGTAAGCACTGAAGGGGTTGAAGAAAGAAAAAGAATTGTAAAGATAAAGGGTGAAAAGAAAGAAGCCCTCCTTACAACTTAGGCAGAAACCGGGTCAATTCATATGCTGTCAGAATCACTTAGATGATTGCTGGCATTGAAGACAAAGTATCATGGACCCAGTGATACGTTGCACAACCCTCCCTAGCCACTCAAGGTCCCTCAAAGGACTCTTGTTTCAATTGTCACGGAGTTCAATACATTTCTATCGTCTCTCTCACTCCGAGTTAGATGATATTGAAAAAGTGGCAGTTCTCTCCAGTCTCCGCTCACTAAATCAAAACGCACTATCGAGTCTAGAGCCACGAGATGCATAATAAGATCTCATAGGGACACGAATTATTTCTACACTGGGTGTTCAACATTAAGGACACCAGTTGTAAACTTAAGAGTCCTACGCAGATCTTAGCAATCTGCCAGAACATTTATGAGGGAATTTACAAATGTAATTCTCAATGATTGAATGGAAATTCCTGCCAGGGTCAACATCAAGCAGCCCTGAAAGCAGGTCACGGTAATTCTTTATGGATTACGCTTAGTGGTCACGGCGGTTTCAAACGGTCTACAGTCGTGGAGTGATCTCCAGCGACTCACCTAATCGTTGATGTGCTACGGTCCGATCTTAAAAAACCCTATGTGGGTTTTCGATTAGGAACGGTCTTGGTAAGGATTAGAGAAAGTTTTCACACTATGCTGTTAACAATCTCGAAGTCCGAACCTGTAAGTACCGGTCGATTTGTTGCTAACTGTCGTATGCAGGAACTTCTGGCGATTGTAGCTGTGGAATGCTGTAGCTGGTTGCTGTTGTAGCTGGTTGCAGAAAAGATGCCAATCCAGCACCACATGCTCACACTACATAATCATCGTATTCAAAGAAGTCATGATCAACCAAAAGACCTTCAACACGGCTTCTGCTAACTCTGATGCTGAAGATCATGACCCAGAATAGTGTGAGCATGTCGGCTCAAAGATTTACACATCACATGGAAACATACTGCTGAAAGATGACTTGGAAACAAATGTTGGATGATAAAGTCGAAGAATACTCAAAGATCATCCAAGACGATCAAACGGTCATCAAACGAACACTGCTTAATGCACAAAGTTTCAAGACAATGAAGAATCAAAGACTACGAGCTATGAAGACAACTTCAGAAGATAAAATGCTAGAATTCAAGTTATTATTTCCGGGGTGACCTCCCTTAGGGGGAGATTGTTAGGAATATAAATATTCAGATGAAGGCTCGGTCACCCCGAGCATCTATTTAGCATTCACATAGCTCGTAGGCTTATTTATATTAGCTTAGTATTATTAGTAATATTAGTATTATAGTTTTATTAGACTAGTCGTATTTATTATTGTGGAGTGGGTCGGGGCTTTCCCCACTGTCAGCTCACTCCACAGCCCACTAGGGGCACCAATATTAGGAACTATATAAACCCTTCCCACACATGGGAAGGGGGGGGGGAACTCTCATTCACATTAATCTAATTTTTTTGTTTTTGAGTTTCTCCCACCTCTCTCTAAAACTTCATCTCTCTAACTCAAGTATGGATCTATTCTTCCATAATCCAAGGCCACCCGAATCATCCATACAATCAAGATGTTTAGATCTTACACTTTTTATCTTTTAGTCATTTGTATTTGAATTGTATTTTATATGATATTTAATCTTTGAAGGATGTTTACGTTCATTGATTTAAATTTTGAATTTTACAGAAGTGTACACACTAGAAACATATTTGCAATTATCTTTATAAGCAAAACAAGTTTGAAGTATATAACAATTGTACACTATTAACACATGTAAATTGACATTTTTTTAAAACACATATGCACCTGAATGTTTTAAAATATTCATGCGCAAAAAAATAAAAAAATAAAAAAATAAAATTCAGAAAAATAATGGATTTTTTTAAAAATGGGATTTTATATAAAAAATAATTTGAAAATGGTTTTTACTATTATACCCTTTTAAATTAAATAATAAAAATAAATATGCAAAAAAATCTGATTGGTTGATGTTGGTTCTTGCTGTTCTCGCAATTTATTTGGTTCTAAAAAGAACCTCACCCTATGTGTGTGTGTGTGTATATATATATATATATATATATATATACTAGACTTCAAAGCCCGCCCAATGGGCGGGCATGACTTGTAATTATAATTTGGTTGGTTTTAGTTATTCCAAAGTTGTTTTTAAGGATGTTTGTTTTATTGCATTTTTTAATATCATAATTATAAGATGTTAGATGTTTTTTTTCCCATTACGGTTTATTCGTGAATTATCGATGGAATATTTTTTTATAGCGAAAGAGGCGGTAAATTTACATTTTATAACATACTCCGTCGGTATGGTATTACGCGTATAAAGTTAGTAACATATTATTGTTATGCCATGAATTTAAAATAAATAAATGAAAAGATATAAATGGTTAAAATTATAAACATCTCATGCGTAAGTAGCAAAGTCTCATATCAAAAGTTATGAGGCTAATTTATTAAAAAATTAAAACTTAAATGTTTATTTAAAATAATGTAAAATGATAACATGGGAAATCGTGTTCCATTTGTTCATGTTTCATCCTCGCTATCATCATCACTGGTTGTTTCATAATCAGTGGATCCGTCGTTGATAAAGTTGCTTACATCGTCGTCGTTAGAGTCATAACTGACACTATACACGGTTGAATTGATTTCCCATGTTTCTTCGTCAACATCGCCGATGTGGATGCTTAAAAAAAAGAAAAATACATTATTGAACTTATAATTTTTGTTACGATATATTGATGATTCTTAACCAATTATTGATTGTTTTATTTTGTTATGGTATTAGGCTGTGTTTGTTTATTAAGGCAAATGTATTTGAGTAGCATGCAAGTGGTATAGCTTACTCATGAAAGTTAGCCTACCCTTGATCATTTCATGCATTTAATTTTCTTACTCTCTTCAAAGTAGCCATGATTACTTTTCAATGTATTTAAAATATGTATAGAGTGTTGCATTAACAAAATAGGTAAAAGTTGCTTTAAATTTATACTGAGTAACCATTTAATAAGACAATGTATATTGGGCTTTAATCTCCCAGTTAGTTAAAAAAACAAACACACGCATCACCTTACCTTCACCCGATAATTACCTGCGTTCATAAAAGGTTTTTTTTTTTTTTTTTTTTTTGAACATTTATAAACATGTTATGAATATTGAGTTACTTTAAGATTACGTGTCTCTGTATATTATTGATTTAAGGTTTAAGTTGTTAATTAATACTACGTATAATATAATAATGTAATTAAAATAAGTTTTTTTTGCAGATCAAATACTGGTTGTAATTAGATTTAATGTTTAATTGTAAGATTTTAATATTGCATTTTGGATACCTTGCTTAGTTTAAAAAACCCCAAATGTTGTAGTGGGGCAGTTAAACCTGAAATTAGGCATTTTTTATACATGATAAGTGGTTTGTTTATGCATTTAAGTCATTTTTATATGTGATTGATAGATTGTGGTAGGCATCATTTTATTTTTGGATTTTTAATTATCTTTTGTATATCACAAAGTAAATATAGTAATCTTTTTGTTGTATTTCATTTTGGTATAATGAGGATCTCTAGCGTTTTTTATGTGTGGCATATTAGTTGATTAGTTTGTTAGGTTTTATAGTGGTTATTCGGTTGTTAAAAGACTTTAAGAGTACTAAGTTAAAAAGCGCAGTACTAACGTGACAATTAGTATTGATGGAAGTTGAATGTTGCTAAGAAGCTTTAACAATACTAAGTTAAAAGGATTCAAAGTAGAGTGGCTTACTGATGGAATTTGATTGTTGCTAAAAAACTTTAACAGTACTAAGTTAAAAGGATTCAAAGTAGAATGGCTTCATCATCTTCAAATACTGATTCAAAGAAACAAAAACGTGAAAGAGATCCTCCTCATCCTTCTATGCCTTCAAAATACCAAATCTTTGGTATCTCCGAAGCTATTTGGAAAAAATGTAAGTCTGGTCAATTTGGAACAGAAAAAACTCTTATTGAACTTTATAATAACCGTATAAAAAAGCTTGAAGAAAAAAACAAAGAAGATGAAGAGATTATATTGATGCATCAGAAGAAGATTGAAGATCGTAATAAAGTGATAGAAGAAAACCGACAGAAAATTGTTGAAGTTTATAAAAGTATTGAATATTACCAATCTATTTAAAATGTATGTACTATGAGATATGACAAAATGTAATGTTGGAATAGAGTAAATTACATAAATGGTCACCGTGGTTTGTCCATTTTTTCACATTTAGTCACTGAACTTTTTTTTTGACATACATGGTCACTGAAATTTCAAATCGTTACAGATTCAGTCATTAAGGTTTCAATTTCGTTACATAAATGGTCATTGTGGTTTGAAACTTCAGTGACCATTTATGTAACGAAATGGACTGAATCTGTAATGATTTGAAACTTCAATGACCATGTACGTCAAAAAAAAAGTTCAGTGACTAAATGTGAAAAAATGGACAAACCATAGTGACCATTTATGTAATTTACTCGTTGGAATATTTTGTAAGCTTGATTTCTGCTACTATAATGCAATATTATGTTAGTTTGTAAAGTTATTCAATTTTCTTTTCATAGAAAGTTTGAACGCAAGAGTCATGTTATTCTGAAATTGAAAGGGGACACAAGGGTCCTTTGTACTGATATCAACAATACGTATATTTTTGTTTCCGTTTGGTATTACATAAAAATGAAAAATGAGGGGAGTAATTTTGGTTCAGCTCATGCCGGTGCAGCATGTTTTGTTTTCGTTTGATATCACTATTTCCTCCTTTCTTATTCACATGAATATGAAGCATTTTATCTTCTTTCACGCAAGAAGCACACAAGTGTCTCCAACTTAAACATGAATAGCTTTTATTAATTAATACATTTTTTTTAGTTATGGTATTGGTTCTCATTCTTGAAAAGTTACTTGCAATACCATACCTAATAAAAGAGTGGTTTGAATTTATAAAGGCAAGTATGTTTAAAGATAGAGATATTTTACAAAATGCTTCATGCTCATGTGAAGAAGAATCGAGGGAGTGAGAAGAAAGGAAATAAAAAGGAATCGAGACAGAGTAAGGAGGTAATTGAGGTCTGTTATGAGTTACTATGGATCAAGGTAATTTTTAGTTGTTTTTAATGATCTTAAACCTTTGGTGGGGTTGATGCATATGTTTTGTTTGGCTGTTATTTCATACATGTTGTACTGGTGTTCGTTATTAGAATAGTATTTGAGTGTGTATTTGAAGCACTGGTTCGTGATTTCATCTTTGCTAAATGTCTTGTGCTTTTGGAATGGTTGCAGAACAATGACAACACAATTCATCACGGATTATAATAATGTGGAAAATATGGGAACATTGGTAGGTATTTATGGAATTATATTCCCATAATAATCTTTTTATACACGTTGTTTGAGTTTGTTTGTTCATGTGTTTGTTTATTTTTTGTAAAACCATAGGTACTGCCTGATTACTATCATATTAACTACTACAACAATAATGACTATGTGTACCTGATTAATAATAATCGGGTTAAAAGGAAAGTTTTTATTTGTCGGAAAAGAGGTAGCGAAGAATGGAGTATATCTGGTGCAAGGTGGGATAATTTCATAGAGCAAAGTGGCTATTTGAATATTAGGACTTTGCATTTCATAAAGGAGGCTGCAGACACCTTTTTTGTTACAGCGTATGATGCAGATGGACGGGAGAGCGGTGGTTATGGGAGAATTAATACACGGAACAGGCTGGTTAGGTGCATTGCTGAAGTTGGGGTTGATCGAAGTTCATCACCGGTAAAGTTATGTTATAATTGTATATATGTAAAATTTATGGAATTTATAAAGCTTGTTTTAATACTTTTGAATTTTGTTTGATTAGTGGTTTCCTGTGGAGTTCCTTCAAGGCGCTGAACGCAATGATTTTGTGATTGAATTTTCCGATTCTGAAATATATGTAGTTGCAGAGCAGAGTGTTATTCCTGGGACTTTGGATAGCGTTGGTTTCCAGTTTAATGTTCACTGGAATACGGTTGTTCATCGTGCAAATCTAATGGTTGGTGAGCGAGTTGTGTTGACCAAAAAGACTGGTATGCGATTGGCATTGATGAGGTTTGATAATGATGGTTTTCAGCTCATACATGAACATCATTACCCCACACGTCTTGCATTTGTTCAAGGGCATGATGCAAATGAGCCAGGTAGTATTACGTTTTTTTTAAATATATATTCAATTTTACATGTTAATTTGAGGTGAATCAGTTGTATTTGTTTGTGAATATGTAACGTTTATGGTGAATCAGTTGTATTCGTTAGTGAATATGTAACGTTTACTTTGTTGTTGATATTCGTTAGATGTAAGGTTGGTACACGGGTGTAATTGGTTCCAACATGGAGTGCACTTGTCTGAAGAGAATACTTTCTACCGAAGGCTTTTCCCGTTTGTGGTCGATTCCGGAAGAATGGTAAGGGTTGTCTCTTTATATACATTATGTAGTTTGAAATTTTTAATAGTTATTTAATAGTAAAAGAGTTGAAGTTATTAAGTTGTTGTAATTGCTTTCAGACTATACCAAGTGGTTTTGTTTCTGATAACAATTTGCATCGATTTACCCATGCGCTTCTAAGGAGGATGGACAGTGAACGCCGTGTAGTCATGAAATTTGAGCGTCATGCTGATAGGCCATGGAGAAACGATCATATGAACTTTAGGACAAATTGGAGGACCTTGGCCGAAGATTTCCAGTTTCCAATGAACAAAATGATCAGATTCCAGATGGTTTGAACAACAGTCGATCCGGCTTTTGAAGTTCAGTTGTTTAATGGGCCTATTCTGTTGGTGGTTGTGTTTGATGTATGTTAAAGTGCAGTTGTCACTTAAGTAGTGTTTTATGGACTTATATTGAATTTGGGATAAATTGATTGTAATTACATGCTTCAGGATTGTATGGCTTTTGTAGACAATATGGTTATGTCCGTGTAAAACCTCATCAAGGTTGGCTTGATAACCCCGTTTTATGTGTATGATATTTCTTTTTTGTGTAACTGTGCATGTTCAAGAAGTTAAAGGATTATTGATTTATTTTTCTATTTTTTTATTTTTTTTAATTTGTTTTTATTTTTTTATTTTTTTAAAGTTAAGGATTCATATAAACTTCCATTATACATTTGGCTGCTAAATATATAATAACACCTTCAACACTGGCAGTACGTTTTATCAAGTTAGAGTGTTTTTATTTTTTTATTTTGAACATTGGTTTTCTGTAATGACATTAAAACATTAAAATCAAGTATGCTATTGTAACGTAACAAAATAAAAGTTTTATCAGGTTAGGATGTACTTTGATTCCACATTCTTTAGCGGATTCAATTATCGGGTCAACATTATTAACGCCTAATGTGTTTACATCGTATTCTTAAACATAAATCCCAAAACAAAAATGCATCTAGTTTATGTATGAATCTTAACCTATATGTTAACATTAATCACAAAGTATTGATCAAATTCACCAAGTACTATTCTACATAACATAGTGGCATAACCTTAATGCACATATTCAAACTCTCAATAGTCAAACTAATATTCACACATATATTCTTAGCCTCAATAAACTCATTTACCGAACTTAACGACGGAACCGCAACCGATTGCAACTTCCTATTACTATCGGAAATACTCAATTTAAGCGTTTCGAAAATGGATAAAAGATACCTTAAATCATAAGCAGCTAAAATGAAACCCTGATAATGAACTTTACAACCCTATTCAATTTCTGATTCATTAGATCTACAAAAGCGACTAAGATGATGTAGTGGCATATGTACAAAAGTGCCTAACATGTGGCATGCCAATATAAACCAAATCTAACTACTAATCTAATTTAGGGTGTTGAAGCAAAAGAGTATGCCAAATGCAAGTCATCGTAAGTGAAAGTTTCAAAGTCTTCAGAGTCAATGTCGTCTTCGTCTCGAGCAACATCAACTTCTTCATTCCTGACTTCTGCATTCTCAAATCCACCATCTTCTTCCAAAAGTTTCTTAGCAGCTTGTCTTTCTTTTTTCACCTTTTCATCTTGTTCCTCTTTTCATTGCCAATTTCTCATTCTCTTGGCTAATTGTTCAGAAATCAACCAATCATAAATAGAACTTATGGTCTCTGTTTCATCGTCATTTTCAGAATCCTCAACTTCTAATAAATGAATAAATATAAATCAAACGCAGTTGTTAGATACCATATCGTTTTTACCATTAATTTCATCATGTTAACAAAGTACCTTCAGCTGTTTCTTCTGCTTGAAATATTTCTGCACGTGATTGGTTTTCATTGGAAAACACCTCATTTCCTTCCTGTTTGGGCTGCTTGCTACAAAAAAAATCAAACACATTCAGTTACTAAATATGTAGGATAACACATAGTGTAAAGATTTTAACATACTTTGGTTGATATTCTTGATGGTCTTCAATATATGCAACTTGTAGTGTTCTTTTCCTTGTAAATGACATTTTTTTTTATCAGCAGTACCTTCAGTTTAGGATTGTTTTTTTAAAATAAAATTACAAATATGATCATCAAATGGTGTTTATATAAAAATTTATAATCGATATGACAGATGAACAGTTTAGCCGTATTTCACATTGGAAAGTGTATATGTGAAGAGTCAAGTTGGGAATATAATGATGATCCTTTAACTTCTTTTGTAATTATGATAAGTATTATGGTTTTTTAAATTAGTAAACTTTTACCATTATCATCAATATCGAATGAAATATTTAAAAGTTTGATATCTTTCAATCTTCTAAATATATAGAATGATTTTTGCTTGAATTATATTTTTGTCTGTTATGAAATTTTAAATTAAAAACCACACTTGTTTGTGTATAAACATTTAAAAAAGTTGTTAGAATTGATGACTTATAAAACAATCGAATACGTATATTTAAAGTGACAATGCGTTTTAATGTAACTCTTATGAACTGGTTATAATATTAGTACCAAGTCGTGAGTGTAGCATCACAAAATTAAAATACATATTGGCGACAACTCAGCAGTACAACATAGCATATACGTATTGTTGATACCAGTACAAAGTACTATTATGTCCCATTTTAATTTCCGAATAACATTACCCTTGTGTGCAAACACGCTATGGAAAAGAAAATTAAATAATTTTACAAACCAACATAATATTGCATTATAGTAGCAAAATTAAGATTTACAAAATATTCCAACATTACATATTGTCATATCTCATAGTACATACATTTTAAATAGATTAGTAATCTTCAATACTTATAAAAAATGTGGTTATAGTACATACATTTTAAACATTTCAGAAATACCAACAATACTATTTTAAAGTTTAACATACATGTAGTATAAATATATTTGTACACAATAAAAACATGTAGCCAAAGGAGTTGCTCACATGTTACATGATGCAAAATGAAGGGGTTGGGTAACGGAACTGGGGTTTTTCTACAAATTGTTCCAAATTGGTGCAATTAATCACACCCATGGTTCATTGGGTTTCCCCATTCAATCGGTACACATTCATATACACTGTTTTAATTCACGTCACAGTCCTTTTCCACCAGTACGTGAATTCCAATTCCTCTCATCAATTCTGTGTGAACGCCACACGTCTCGAATTAAATTCAAGTTTTGATGATGAGAAGATACTTCCAAACAATTCACCTTATTCTCTTCTCCAGGGACTGTGTCTCTTCCTTTCAAACTGATCATATATCATCTGTATTAGATTTTGAGCCACTTCAGAATTTTCTTCATATTTGAGCTTTAAAGAAATCATCATTGCAAGTACTTCATAACTTAATGGATATTCTAGTTCAGCTAACATAAATATATTAATTCCACCTTGCGCCGACAAACGATGAACATTGCAGGTACCATAGAACTCCCATACAGTAGATAGCTCAAACAAAGGAAAATCCCAATGAACATCCGTAGGATCTGGTTCATATAACCTCTTTAATTCAACCCAAAGCTCTTGCTCTTTCACATCAGAATTCTTCTTTGTTTTAAGCTTATTTTGAACTAACCTCCATAAAGTATCCAGATCTTCTCTATCAAAAGCTCTCAGCAAATTTTCAAAATTCTTGTACACTGCTGTCTCTCCACCAAATCTAGTAACCTTCCAAGCTTTCCCAAATTTATCTATGTAAATCTCCCAGTCAATTATTGGATGTCTAGATTGAAGTGGTTCAACATGTAGAATTTCTGGCACTTTAACTAACATTTTGCTCATCTTCTCTTGTGATAATTTTACTCTCTCCGTATGTGCGTCCACCTTCCCAGGTTGTGCTTTCTTAGTAGCCTTTAGCCTTTTTGGTGATCTTTCATGTTGGTCCATAGGAGTTTTCATTCGAGCATTTTTGTATGCATTGTAATACAGAGATTCAATTTCTAAATATGATTTCACCTTCAACTGAACTGCCGTCAACCCAGCTTGATTCATAAGATACATCTTCATCTCTCTGATGACTTGTGCCTTTGTTGGGTTTTTCATTCTCTTTTGACCTTTATTCTTACCAATAGTCTGTGTTATCTGATTATAGGATTCTGCATAACTCTTTAAGTTAATAAAATCTTCAAGCAGTTTTGACTTTTCTTCATCAGTTATGCTTTCATCTGCTAATAGTTCTATACTCTTCTTCCTCACAACTGTATCAGAAGCAATTAGTTGTTGTATTTTATCTTGTTCTATCACAATAGCATCTGAAGCTACTCTCTTCACTTGCAATTTCGGAGTATCCGTAAAGTTTGCAACTTCATTTTCCCGGGCCTTTCTTGCTAATTGTTCATCCAAGTCTTCTTGAACTTGTGTTTTTGGATTAACTTTATTTTTTTTCTCAGCTTCTTGCGCAGCTTCATCTACTGTCATGGGTGCCTTTCCTTTTTTTACCCTTTTTGTTTCATAAACATTAACAACACGTTCTTCCATGCAAACATCTTGTACCGTTAACTTTGTACTGTCACCACCATTTCCACAACCAATACCCTCTTCATCAATATCCATTTGTTGCCCATTCTGAACCAAATCATCATCCAATGCTATTCGTGCTCTTTCCTTCGTCGACAATTTCCTTGATGGTTCTTGCTCAGTCATTATTCCTTTTCCCGTGTATGCATTTGATTTTCGTGGTGTCCTTGTATAAAATGCACTGGCAGAACCTTTATACCCAGCATCCATTAAACTTTGCAGGATAGCAGCACCTTCAACACTGGCAGTATCATGTTCTGTCTCATCATTACCTTCATCAAATCCACCAGTTCCTTCAGCAAACTGTGCAGCATCATAATCCATCTGCTGTTCTTGTCTCTCATGAGTCTCATACTGCTCTCGAACAATAAAAACACATGGATCTTGGTCAATCTGGGCAATCTTCCCTCCATGTTTGGAAGATCCCCCACCTTTATCTGCACCCTCACCATCCGATGAACTCGACGAAGGAGATGATTCAAAAGATGCTACCATGTGAGTCGACCTCTTTCTTTTAAGTGTCTTGACCTGCTGTTCCAATTTTTTTATTTTACGCACCAGCTTTTTATACACATTGGTAAACAACCTCTTGTGAGAAGTGAGCCCATCCTCCATTTTTTTATTTTTGAATTATGAGAATTGAGCTCAGACTCCAATGCAGTAACCTTCTGAGACAATTTTGTACATGTTTCCATCAATACCTTAAGTGTCTGGATGCCCTCGGCACTTTCTGATGTATTACCTTCATAGACAGGTGCATCATGGGGCACAGACTCATGATCCACCATGTGGTGAGTTTCTGAGCCTGCAAATTTCTCGCGTTGGCCTGCGATTCCACCAATAGTACTGGGTTCATAGGAACTTGGTACTGGGGGTGTTGCCATCGATTGTTTATTATGTACATTACTTATGTCCTGCCCATTTTCTAAACCTAAGACAGTAGAAGCAGCCCTTTCTGTAATGACAAAGCCAGCCTCATCTGCTACATGGGGAGTTGCAGGGTCTCGGTGCTGAGGAACAACAGAGCCCTCTCTGGATATAGACCTATCTGGTGTGTGATGTGGAACAACTTGACATGCTGATCCTTCACCATGTACTTGTAGCATAGAATCAAATAAAGGGACTTCTTCCTCATTATACCATTTTGAGGACATCTTCATATTACTGAAAACTTTTTGGGAAAGCTTGGGAGTGAGATAAACATTTTTATGAGGAAGAAGTTGATATTTATATTTGTTCAAAATAGTTTGTATGAACCTAGGATACATCAAAAAATTTGATTTGATATCAACATTTCTAAGCATGGCTTGAAAGATAAGTTTAGAAAAATTGAAAGTTATGTCAGTGGCCAAGCAGATAAGAGCGGTCGCGATATTGCTACTGAACTGTTCCCATGAGGTTTTCTTAGGACTGAGACAGTGAAGGATGGTGTGAATTAAAAACCTCCATTGTGGGGCAAAACCCCCTTTTTTGAAAGTTAAAGATTCTGATTGAATATTGTAACCCATTCTGCTTAAAATTTCAAAAATTTCGGTGTTTGGCATAGAACTAATACCGTTTGAATCATCCAATCAGAGATGCCGCCTGATTGATGATTCAGTAAGAGTGATAGATTTACCATCAACTGTTGCAATTAATTCGGTGTCACCATCTTCAAATGTTTTGACAGTGGCACTCTGCCAAAACTCTTTGATTTGGGAAACATATATAGTAGGATTTAATGTTAAAGAATACCTTATGTGAGAAGCATTTAAAAAGTCGACTATCTGATGGTATTTGGTGTCATCCTCTGCTTTTTCCAAATAAGCTACCATGGTGTGCTTGTTGGCAAAGGTTAAAGTAGCCATGACTGTTGGTAAATTATTGATTTGACTGCTGGGATTAAAGTAATTTGGGTTAGAAAGTAAGATGAAGAAAGTGAATTGAAATATTATGAAATAATTATTAGAGTTTCTATTGGAGTAACTTCAAGTAAAAGATAACTTTTCATTCAATAAAAATGAACAAAATATATTAGAAGTTAAAAATATACAAAAAGCAACCCCTTATAAATAAATATCAGTAATAATAATATCAACATAAGTCCTCAACGGATATTTTAATAAAGACGTAAATTCGACCCAGTACCAACGTCTATCTAGCAGTACAAATATATTCATACCAGTACTAAACTTTTAAGTGACAGTACTAACCTTTTGAATTTTTTTTTCGCCATAGCAGTAAGGAGTCTGAACCATGACTTTTATCTCTACTTCCAGGTATGACACTCTCAAACATTTATCTGTTAAATATAATTTATTTTTCATGTGATTTCAAAAATACAAAATAGCTAATAAATTGTATTAGCTGATAAAATAATCTGATTGCTTCAATAAGAACATCAATAAGAATATAACAACCTTACAAATAGATGCTTGTTGAAAAATGATTGTGCATGTAGACATTAGATTAATTATACAACAACAACAATAAAAATACAACAATGTAATGGTTAAATTATATGTAAAAAACATACCTTCCGAAGAGTACCCGTATTATTCTTATGAGATCCTCTTGTTAAATTTTTTTTTTGTGCATCAGCGACTATGATCAATTGAAAAAACTTTTTGCAAATATACTCATACCAGTACTAAATTTTTAAGTGACAGTACTAACCTTTTGAATTTTTTTTCTCATAACAGTAAGGAGTCTGAATCATGACTTTTAGCTCTACTTCCAGGCATGCAACTATCAAACATTCACCTGTTAAAGAGATTTTTTTTTTCATGTGAATTTAAGAATACAAAATAATTAATAAATTATATTAGCTGATAAAATAATTTGATTGCTTCAACAACAACATCAATAAGAATATAACAACCTTACAAATAGATGCTTGCTGGAAAATGATTGTGCATGTAGACATTAGATTAATTATACAACAACAATAAAAATACAACAATCCAGTTGCTTACTCATCAATCCTTCCAAAGAGTACCCGTATTATTCTTATTATGAGATCCTCTTGTTAAATTTTTTTTTTGTGCATCAGCAACTATGATCAATTGATAAATTATATTAGCTGATAAAATAATTTGATTGCTTCAACAACAACATCAATAAGAATATAACAACCTTACAAATAGATGCTTGCTGAAAAAAGATTGTGCATGTAGACATTAGATTAATTATACAACAACAATAAAAATACAACAACTTAATAGTTAAATTATATGTAAAAAACATACCTTCTGAAGGAGTACCCGTATTATTCTTATGAGATCCTATTGCAATATCCTCTTGTATTTTTTTTTTTTTTTTTTTTTTTTTTTTTTTTTTTTTTTTGTGCTTCAGCAACTATGATCAATTGAAAAAACTTTTTGCAATAAAACATTGGATTGATATGTCAATCCATCAATAAGAATATAACAACCTTACAGATAGATGTTTGCTAAAAAACTATTGTCCATGTAAACATTAGATTAATTATACAACAACAACAATAAAATTACAACAACACAGTGGTTAAATTATATGTAAAAAACATACGTTCTGAAGGAGTACCCGTAAAATTCTTATGAGACCCTCTTGCATTGGATTGCTTCAACAACAACATCAATAAGAATATAACAACCTTGCAAATAGATGTTTGCTATATATATGATTGTCCATGTAAACATTAGATTAATTATACAACAATAGCAATAAAATTACAACAACACATTGGTTAAATTATATGCAAAAAATATACCTTCTGAAGGAGTAACCGTATTAATCTTATGAGATCCTCTTGCAAGACTTGGAGGGTGTTTCTGGCTTGAGAAGAAACGTTGTCAAAGTAGGTATATGATCTTAAATATAGGAATAAAATATTTATACAAAATACATTATAAACTTATCTTTCAAATCATATATTCTACAAATTAAACATATTTTGAAAAAAATCCGAGGTACATGTTTAGAAAGTATATATCTTTTCAAAAATTCCGCCTGGTCATTCAAGAAGAAGATTATAGTTATTTTTTGTGGAAGATATGTCACAAAAAATGATTTGGTCTAATGGTAACATTGACATATACTTAAGCTATATAAACAACCCAAGTTCGAATCTCTAGTGTCTTTTTTAAAATTTCGGAATTAAAAGTCAACTTTCAAATTAATTTGGTCAAACTTTGCTTATGTGGCGTGCTTATGTGGAATAACAGCAAGATTAGTCATCAATCCAGCTGCTTACTCATCAATCCTGCATTTGATGACGTCATACGCATCCTGTTATATATATATATATATATATATATATATATATATATATATATATATATATATATATATATATATATATATATATATATATATATATATATATATATAACATCTAATGTATTTATAAAATTCATAAACTTACATTATTTTATACTATTAAATAACGACAAAGTTAAAAGGCGTGAGGAGAATTCTTTTTTTACTGCAGAGGCCATTTATGAAACAACTTGTCCAGCAGAGGGTCAATTTTTTTCCCTATCAAAAAGGCCACTTCCGTCGCTGCTATTAGACAGCGAAGTCAATCTCAACACGTGTCGAATCCAAATTAATCGCAAATAATATATATATATATATACACACACACACACACACTAGATTTAAAGCCCGCCCCAATGGGGCGGCTAGCTTTAAAATTTTGATTATACGATAAAATTAATAGTAAAATAAGAATGAACGTGTAGTAACATCCATGAGACGAAAATGAATAAAATAAACATGTCATTATCAAGAAAATAACAACGTTAAACAAAACGTAACATTCAAAATAACCGACTTACATATAGTTTATAATATATGAAGAACTTCTCTATATATAACGTTGGTTGTAGAGTTGGTGTAGTTGTCGTCTATGTCACAACACAACACTTTTATAATCATGGTATTCATGATTAATTAAAGAAAAATGATATAATTAAGAAAAAGTGATAACAAATTTTTTTTCCCGAAAATGTA
Organism: Artemisia tridentata subsp. tridentata; assembly: GCA_021014915.2. NCBI lineage: Eukaryota > Viridiplantae > Streptophyta > Magnoliopsida > Asterales > Asteraceae > Artemisia > Artemisia tridentata. The sequence goes on from CP139509.1 coordinate 167,482,708, forward strand.
CACGTGCATCTAAGTTTAGAGATAAAGCAATTGCATATACTCGATTCAAGTACCTCTACATGCACACCACTATAACATATATGCATTTGTGTCTAATAATTTTTATACTCAAGTTAACTACAAAGATTTTCTCTAAAGGATGAATTGTATGTATATAATCTAATATTTACAAAGATGGCAATCTCCAAATACTTACACGTTCTAGCCTAAGTAACCTATGTGTTTCATTACAGGAACTGCATAAGCTATTTGTACCCATAACCACATTGCCAATGGACGAACTCCAAATATTCATAAAATGTATACAATCCATATCATACCATAACTTGAACCATTCATCAGCCCAATATCAATACAAACAATAAGGCTTCCAATGCTCATATTGTATTCCAGGTTAACGAATATCTCATTAAATGAATAGGAAACTCATAGCATGAACAACTTATGTACACTTGATAGCAAATGCATATCTACATTAGCAACAATTAGCAATAAACATTACTGCCATTGCAAACTTCTGTCCGTTTATTTATTTGTTTTTAATTTTTTTATAAAAAAAAAATAAATGCATAAAAATTATTCCCAAAGGTGGCTCAGGTGTGGATTCTATAGTATAAAAAAAATAATACTCAAATAGCTTAAATTTCACAAGCCAATGGTAGTCTATTGAATATTTAATTGTCGATATAGGCTACGATTGAGAAGGACCTGAAAAAAAGAGCAAACAATGTAGTCAATGAAACAATCAATCCCACAGTGAGTTAAAAATAATGCACACGGAGCTTAAGATTAAAGGCATAAAAATACATATTTAGATTATGTGAAATAGTATGTTGCCAGCAAGAGATATATCGCTCCATTAGAATATGTTAAAAACTTGCTATTAAATCATGTGCAATCAATAAACCAATTTCAACATGCCTCGTGGAGTTTAAGATGAAAGGCATACAAATACATATTTAGATTATGAGAAATAGTATGTTGCCAACAAGAGATATATCGCTCCTATATAATCGGTTCAATAAACCAATTTCAGCATGCCTTGGTGGAGTTTGGTTTGAACACCTTAACTTAAAGTTATATTATCTATTACTGAAATGGAAATAGTAGTCCACCAGTGAAAAACATTTCAAAATGCCAGGCTTTTAGGAACTTGATAATACAATTCATTGCTGGTAAATGATAACCTTGATAGTGTACCAAATTTTTAAGCCATGGAAGTGCAAAATAGTAAACATATGTATGAGTAGGGTATTATTACCCACCACATATCCAAACAAAAATGCAGATTTACTAAAGACTTGTGTGTTCGTTGTTACCTATATGCTTGAAGAATGGTGTTATAAAACTTATTGTTGAAAAATAATTAAAAACCTAAGCAAATAAAAGTATCATACCCTCGTGGTCACAATATTAATAGACAAAGTTAACACCAAAAGGCTACAATTGAGGCTAAAGTTAAAGCAAAATTGATTAATCATCATCATTATTAAGCAGTTATAAATGAATATTCCAGCAAAGATGTAACCTTATGACGAATAGGGTGCGTAGCAAGATTCTGATTATGAAATCATTCATGGGTCTGAAAAACAACATAAATTATGAGAAAAAAGACAATGAAACACTATTTCTATGGCAGACATCTTGTTGAATCTTCATAATAAAATCATAAACATATAAAACACAAATGCGAAGCATAAATATAGGTAGTTAGCACGTTCATAACAATTCATGACGATCAAGTAGACATTCACCTAGAAATACCATTAACTAATCAGGTTTATGTATTTCTCATCTACACTTTGAATTTGCTCTTAGTTGATTCATCCACTGCATGATCAATTAGAAGATTCATTAGAAGTATAAAATATTGCAAGACTTTCACATTTCAAAATCCTCATTGGAATACTTATTGCCTACTTTTGGTATATCTCATTTTTATAATGTTATTTAGTTTCTATTTATCATGTCCATGATGGGAAATGCTTGAAGAAACAAAGCACTCACCATCAACTTCAACCCCAGACACAAAAGGTATTGGACCAATTAAAGTGATTCTATCTTTTGCAATAATAACTGTATCGAGACCCTCAATTTTACCATATTTCACATTGTGGCCATTATATGTAATATATACATGAGAAATCAAGAGTTCAACTAATGCACCACACATTTAATTCAATATTCCAAGTAATTCGAAAGATTGATCTATATGCCAGCAATAGAGCACATACCACAACAGCATGGACCGATATCAGTATGTCCACACCAATAGCTTTCATAGATTAGTAAGATTATTTCCAGTTTTGGCAGACCTTCGGTATGATGAGACACCAGTCTTATCCGGAAGATGCAACCTGCAATTTTTAATACATATGAATCATTAACTAACATTTAAAAATGTCTTCTCTCATTGTTGATTAATTCAAAAATAATTAGTTGTGTAAAAAAAAACATGTACAGCTGGAAAAGTAGATAACACACCAAATAGTAAAAGTGTGGTCAAAATGAGTGATATAAGACTTTTAATACTAACCAAGGCCGAGTTACTTGTATAGTTCGATATTTCGCAGTAAATATATAAATTGTAGTCAGAGTGGAGACTGTCTTATGTGTAAACTGCATTGGGATCCCCGACCTCATTTTCTTCTCACGTGAGAATGTCATGGGATCTTATTACAAACTTAAATCGCAATATGGAGATGCATCGATATGTCTCCCTGCACAAGCAAGCATAATCTTAAGGATGGTTGCACCAGAAACATGATCCCATATATCACTTTGTTGTTGTTAAATGTGATAGGACACATATTTTTTGTTGCAGATAGTGTGCATAGTGAAAGGGAGACCAATCTTATAAATTTTGACATGTGCAACATTTTGCAGTATACAACCCTATTCAAAACATCATTTGCAATATCCAAATGCAATTAAATCAATAAGCAATTTTGGTCGAAGAGCTCAAAGATAAAAACTTCATAGCAATTTGTATTTCTACTCCTAACCTACTTTAAAAAAAATCATACTTTTTATATGTTACATGTATAGATAGGATGGCAATGAAGGATTGTGAAGCCTAGAAGAATGCATGATATCTCAGTGGACTCAGATTTCTTGTATAGATTCTACCCTCTAAACTTACCAAACCAATATCAAAATATTTAAATTTCCATGCTCATACAGTATAAAGAAGTGGTTTCAAGACGATGTGTTCAGGCGGATACAGGTCAATTAATATTATGGGTTAAGAAAGGATTGACCAGAAAACAGTTTCTATATTTCAAATGAGAATTAAATTAAATATGATCAAAAATACACTTTATTGAGTTTACTATTCTAATAGTCAGTCAATTTGATATGCAACTTTTTAGCAAGTACCTGGTCTTGAAAAACATGATATCACAACTTTTTAGCAAGTATCCATTGTAGCCGCAACATCAGATGTAAAAGGGATTAGTTTCCAAGAAACAACCTGCAATATCAAATGAAAATAAAGATAAAGTAATGGAACTAACACGGCCAGTCCATCTTTCAAGAAACAACGTAATAAGAGCCTTTTACATCACAAAAAATGCTAACTTGTGTATCATATACAATTGCTACATTCATAGAAAGAAATAAAATTTATGCTATTATTACTACAAATTACTAAATAGCAATCTACATTTTTTATCCTTAAAAAAATACAACGTAACAGTCACAATTGAAGGATAAAAAGTGTCATTACTGGCAAAACAAACTCATGCCTTGTTTGACCATTTGAATATTGTTTCCACCCCCGTATCCCATACCAAAATTTTACCCACTGGTTGATTCAGGAACTTGATTTCCAGCACTTCACATTTAGTCATTTACGCTCACCTTTTTATTTTTTATAATGAATAATATAAACAGATTAGCAGTACAATAATATAAAAGAATAAATCTAATATACATTGTTGATAAGCAGCAATGCAAACATCATAATGAAATGCAAAAGCAATAACGACTAAACTAATGTCCCAATAAAATTAACCCATCATCAGTGTTGCAGCAACTTTGAACATGAAGTGTAGTCTTTCTTTATATTTATCATTAGCATAATTTGTTAATATAAACCAACTATTATAGTTAAGAGTCACATAGCCCTTAATCACCCTATCTACTTCCAATATATTTGCATGTAACACTTATATAAGTGTTTTCAATATCAGCATACCATCCCAAGCCACAACAGAAATAAAAAGTATGAACATGGTCTATGTTAATATCGTAAATTCGCCGCATATAAAATATATAGTCACACAATAAAAAGGAAAAAAAGAAGGGTGCAATGAGAAGATACATAGATATACATACCCCGATACTCATCATCTTATCAGCAAACTTAGAGTCGAACTGGAAAACGTTAGTTTCAGAAACAATTTTGTAGCCTTGCACTTTTCCCATGATCTTTTATTTATTTTTCGTAAAGAATGGGTGATTCCTCTTCCAATAGATGACACCTGGAACGATGCCAATCCATAGTGGGTACTGGGTAGTAAAGTTTTGTTTAATTTTTTCGTAAATTTGAGGCTGCATTATGTACACAACAAAATATAAGGTATAATACACATAAAAGCGCAGATCCAAATGCTGATTTAAAGAAGTCACGACAATGTAGTACCTGATCAGAATGAGATGCAGCACACTCTCTAGTTAAGTTAAGTTGTGAGGAAACAAAATGACAGTAGGTAGATTAGCGAGTGTCACGAACATTGGCTTTTTTAAATTACTTATGTCCTCTGCAAATGGAATTACAAATTTACCCAATTCAGGCTCATGCTCGTATCTATCTAATGGAATTCAAAAGAGGTAGGAGTTCTTTAAAGAGCGAGATATTACGCATACCAAAGCTGATAAGAGACCAAATTTTCTAATACTTCAGTTAATTTGATTAAACCATACCTAAAAACGAAAATGATAAAGGTTAGCCTGACAGAAACTGCCTGCTGTATAACCTCAACAGCAATTTTCAAACGCGAAAATTAAAAACCACGTTACTTTCAATATATATATATATATATATATATATATATATATATATATATATATATATATATATACACACACACACACACAAAAGATATAAACAAGCGAAATTCATTATTTTAAGATTCAATACCATTATCTTCGCGAAAACATGGCTCTGATACCATATATGTTGCAGGATCGTTAATCTAATAAAATGATAGCAATTTAAGTAATAAATTCACCGTTATATAGAAGATGATTGTATATATGAAGCAAAATAAAATTATTATAATAAACATTGTATTGAAAAGAAGATTAAAATAAAATACCTTTATTAATAAACTCTGAATTTATACAGGGATTCTCAGATATACAAGATTCGGACTGAACTATAGGAACTGGAGATATACAAATTTGGAAATCTAAAGTTTTGGAGCATTGGGAGGTGGATAATATAAGGGATTTTTTTTCTTCATAAACTGGTGTTTTTCTAACTTGAGATGAGCCTTATTTTTTATAGCCGAATTGCCGTTAACCAACCCTTGTAAGAACAGAAATTTGCCAGTAATATCTTCAATTATAGAGGGCTGAGCTGTCTTTTGTCATTTTGTAATTATTTTCACTCGTTGAGCTGTCCATTATAGCTTGTCGTCTTCTAATCATTCATTGAGTCATCATTCATTGAATCTTCAACTTTAGCTGTCCACCATTACTTTTTAATATAGGTAGGGGCCTTCAATTCTTTAACTATATCTGGTAGGGGTCTTCACTTCTTATCGTCTCATAATCTTTACATATTTCTCTTGAATATAGAACAATAATTTATTCAGATTACATTTTATTTATCTTAAACCTAAACTATAAACTTTTAATTTAATTCAAAGTCTTCATAAGGATCTTGAGAATCTTGGTATATATCTTCGCTTGGAGTTGGGGATCTCCTTATTTCATCTAATATCTTTTGAATTTCTTGTGGATATGAACATTGCTGGATTCTTTTTATAGCTTCTGAATCGGATATACTTGGACTTGACGGACCAGGACTTTGAGGGCTTCTAATAAGACTATTATAATAGGTTGTCACTGCTTTAATATCTACTTGATCTTCCTTAATCTGTTTTCACCATTTGACACTGAACTGTCTATATATTATTGGTGGCGAATTTTTATCTACTTCTTGTTTTTTATAAATAAATAAGACAATCCATGGGAGTTTGAACAAGGCTGAAAACTGTAATGTATACTCGCAAAGAGGCGCATTTTCTTGTGCAAACATCATTTTATACTTGTTAAATCCTTCACGGACTTTTGCTGGAAAGATTTCTGGAATGCTTCCCATATACCAAAACCACTTAATGAACCATCTTGGGTATTTGTTGGAAAATTAATTTGAGAAATAAAAGAACCAATTATGACTGAAACTTCTTAATAGAAAAGCTTTATTCCAAGCTTCTTGATAATCATAATAATTGTAAACAGGGTAACTTGGAAATTTTGCTAAAATCTTGTTGGTATAAGGTTTGTCTCCCCATTCTTCTAAGGTTATAACTTTGATAATTTGAACTTTGGTGTGGGTGATCTGATTTGTCTGGTTATAAAAATGATCTACTTTTATGGAGCCACTCTCGACTAGAACAGCTTCATAATATTCTCTGTTTTGATAATCATTGGTATAAAAGTGGGTGTTTAGAGGATATAGGTACTCTATCAAATCTCGAAAACTTTCATTTAATTTTTGTTCTTCTAATGGTTCCATGATTTTGACATATTGTAAGTTGGGATTTATAATATATTCTGGTTTATCGGAGTTAGATGTTGATGGGAATTTGGGTGGTGTTTGTAATATATCTGGTAATTGAGCTAAAGCAGAGTATGTTGGTCTTGGTCTTTGATTATATGAAGGTGAGTAAGGGGTAAGAGGTATGAATCTGTTCTGGGTTATAGGTGTTGAAGGAGTAGGAGGAGATGGAATTTTTGGCTTGGGTATAACAACTTTTTTATTTGAGCTTGTCATATTCCCTGTAAAAATTCTCTTGATAAGAAATCTGGTAATGAGTTGTTTTCTCCTTTAATAAATTCAATTGTAAAATCAAAATTGCTTAATATAGCTTGCCATCTGGCAAAAACTTGTTTAGAAATCAAATTTTTTACATCTTTTTCTAAAAAATATTTTGCAGATAAACAATCGATTCGTAATAAAAAAGGCTTCATATATATATCATCTTCAAATTTTTTAATATTTAAAACAATACTTAATATTTCTTTTTTAATAGTAGAATAATTTCTTTGTGTGTCATTCCAAGATCCTGAAAAATATCTAACTAATTGTTCTTTTGTATCATCTTTTAATTTCTGTTTTAATATACCACCATATCCTATATCACTTGCATCTGTTTCTACTATAAGACTTGCTTCAGGATGAGGTATGTTTAAAAATGGTAAATGTTTTATTTTTTCTTTTATATGTTTAACTATTTTAGTATGTTCTTCCATCCATGGCTTAGGATTCTTTTTTAATCTATCGTATAATGGTTTACATATAACTCCTAAATCTTTAAAGAAATCATGAATATAATTAAGACATCCTAAAAATCTTTGTAATTGTTTTTTATCTTTTATTTCATCTGGAAATTTGTTTGAAAATTATAGGCTTCTTTCTATAGGTTTAATAGTTCCTTGAATTATATTATGTCCTAAAAATCTTATTTCTGTTTTAAATAAACTTATCTTAGTAGGAGAGACTGCTAATCCATTTTTATATATAATATCATAAAATATATTTAAATGTTTAAAGTGTTGATCTATATTTTCGGAGAATATAAGAACATCATCTATATAAACTATAGCAAAATCATTTATAGGATTTATAATGTCATTCATTATATTTTGGAATTCAGAAGGAGCATTTTTTAATCCGAAGGGCATAACATTCCATTCATAATGGCCAAAAGGAACATTAAATCCTGTTTTATATCTATCTTTTTCTTCTATTTGTATTTGCCAAAATCCAGATTTCATATCAAATTTCGAAAATATCTTTGAATCATATAACTTTTTTAATAAATCTCTCTTATTTGGTATATGATATCTTATCCATTCTAATACTTTATTTAAAGGTTTATAATTTATAACTAATCTTGGTGCTCCTCTTTCTATATCAACATTGTTAATAACATAAAAAGCCGAGCAAGACCATGGTGATTTTGAAGACCTTATAAGTTTTTTATCTAATAATTTTTGTATCTCTTTTTACAATTTTTTTCTAGTTCTTGGGACATATGTATAGATTTAGATTTTGTAGGTATATCATTTTCATTGAATCCTTTAATATATGGTAATTCAACTATATGTTGTTTCCTTTTCCAAAAGGCATTTGGTATTGTTGCACAAACATTATTTTTAATTTTTTCTTCTAATTGTTTTATTTTATTTTGTATAATATTACTTTGTATTTGTTCTGTTATCCTTTTATTACATATTTCAGTAACTAAATATTTTACATATTTCTTCTTATTTTCTAATAGATTTATTTCTCTAGTTATTACTGGGGAAATAAATTCAAATGTAATCTCTTTTCCTAATATTTTCTTTGTAAGTCCTTTCTCACTTATAGAAGAAATAGGATATAACTGTGTTATAAAAGGTTGTCCTAATATAAGTTGAGAACTTAGATTTTTTACCAGTATAAGGGGTGTTTTGAAACAATAATTATCTTTACATATATGTACATTAAATAGTTTATAGTTTATACTTAATTTAGATCCACTAGCTGTAGATAATCTTTGTGATGATTTCTCATAATATTCTATTGGTATTAATCCTTCCTGTATACAATTTAAATTTGCTCTAGAATCAAGTAAAGCTATTAATGATAATTTAAATTCTCCATTAATGACAATATTTAATTTGGTATACCATCTCTGAGTACTAATACTTTGTATATGATTTATGGTGGATTCTTTAGAAATTTCTGTAGAGGTTCCTTCATCCTGTTTTCCTTTACCTTTATTCTCTTTTTTTTATTTTCTTCTAAATTTTTTATTCTTTGTTTTAATGTTGTTATTTCTGATTTTACCGTATTTAATTCTTCCTGTAATTCTGAAATCGTTACCTTTTTTGTTTCTTTATTAAATCTTTTACATATGCGAAAATTACTAAAGTACCCATTTGACGGGGACTTTTCTTGCAGTGCCCAAACTTTTTACCATATTCAAAAATACCCATCCATCTCGCGTAATTATGTACGTGTGACGCTAGATGATTTAGTGTCAACATTTTATTGGTCGAAAACAAAAATAAAAATAAAAAATAACATCACGTGTAAATATTTACGTGGGACGCTAGATGGATTTAAAAAAACGTTTCTATTTATTTAAAAAACATCACGCGTATGTTAATACGCTAGACGCTAGATGGTTTTATAAAACAAATATATATTAACAAGTCTCATCAATCTTGTACATATCAAGAAAAGAAATTAACAAAAAGGGAATAGTTAATAAGTTAATAAAAAGTGATGGCTAGATGCCATTACATTTATTGATACGCTACATTTATTGATACGCGTATGAATATGTAAAAAAAAAAAGAAACCCTGGTTATATTAAACCCTAATTCGCTTATGCATACTTGTATGCGAAAATAAACATTACAAACAAAAAAAGTATTGATATACCATAATTGTTACTACTATTAAGGAGTAATAAGGAGGATTAATATATCATAAAAGTTTTATTCAACTACAAAGAGAAAAAGACGAAGTTGACGTAAATAAACATTACATAGACAATATTAAACGTAAACGTAGGTAATAAATATGTAAAGGTTCAGCCAATAAAAACTGTATCCTTGTCGAAAACCTCAACAATGTTCCTCAATGTAATGTTAAGACCAAAGGGTGTTGATTTTGGGGTAAACACCGAAACATTACGAAGTACCAACACAACTCCGACTTTAATAGAGTTTTTGTAACCCGATTCTTCTGTAAGGACTTTGTGATGAATTGTACCAGAGAATGTCCCAGTTGGATCTTTTAGTGTCACTGTTAGCTCACCAAGTGCGGTAGGAATACAAGTCTTGATTACAGCTACGACAAGTTCAAGTTTCCCTTTTACGATACAGTTTTTTATATTGCCAAGACAACCAGTTACGATGATACCTTCGCTATTACGCAGCTTATTAATTGCGCATAGCCATGGCCCACGCATAAAATGATCATCTTCAACGACATCTTCATTTATCTTCCTTACATACTCTTGTGTTGACACAACACAATATTCAGGGCCACCCTCCCTAATGTCCGCATTTTTGACGAGAATAGCCGCTTGAAGAATACCAGCCGGACTGGGTGTTAACCTATCCGTGGTGTTTGAAGAGGTTGAAGAAGCCCCAACATTATGTTGGTATCGTTTCGTGTATCCGGTTTTGTTTTGTTGGGACATTTTCTTGGCGGAAAAAAGAACATGGCATAATCAGATTACACTTTTGATCAAATGGTTGAATGGGCGGAACAAGAACACTTTGAGAATGAGGATGCTAAAGCAGATGAACGTCATAAAGCGATATCGAAGCCTCGTTTCTATTATTAATTATGTGTCATGTATGCTACAATATGACACACTATGTTCTTGTTGGAGGTCGTTTGGTATATAGTTATGTTTTATTTTTTTTCTTTTCTTTGAGCAATTGTTATTTACTTTTTTAAGTGGCAATTTGGACCTATGTACTTGTTAATGGGTTGATTTCGATTATGTTTCACCTCGAGTTGAATTGGGTCTACATTCCAACACTTTTTTGTCCATCTACAATATTAGTATAATAAATACAACTTCAAATATATACAACTTCAAGAAAAATGAATGGTAAAATAAAATATATACAACTTCAAGAATGATCTTAGTTAATCATAGCCACACATACTAGTATCCTCACAACGACATGCGTAAAACATCATGGCCATGATATACCTAACATGTCGGAAAAAGCCTTCCGCATCATAAGGATTCCATTGGGGTGGAAACTTCCCTGAAACAAACTGATGTATGAGCCAACAAGTGATGACTCCACAATCTGAGAAATTTCCTTGTTGTGGGATCGAATAACTCTGGGTGTTGTAGTAAAAATCAAAATTGTAGTGTGGTCGTTGTGTTCTTCTAAAATGTCCCAACTCTTCTAAACAAGTGTTGAGAACTGCAGTCCATTTTCGTACATATTTTCTCAGATCTTCACAACGATCACTGCTAGGCATGGAATCCAGAACCGAAAAAGTGGATATCCTTAGGTCAATAATTATAGTTACCCAGTGATTCCCTCCAGCATTCATCGGCATCAACACCTACATTGAAAATTTATATAAATATACACAATTAAATAAAAATAGTAGTGAGTAGTTTTATACATAGCTAATATACGTGGAAAGACATTTACTTACCCAGGTGACATCATCCCATGACGGGTACGGACGCGTGGTACCATGCATTGTTCCCCTAATCGAACGCTCCATCGAAAGCAATGGTGTAAAACCTTTTTTGGAGGGGTAATTCGATGCTGTCCATGCCTTCGCAAGAGTCCATTCCGCTTGAGGTGGCCTATTTCTTATTAGTATCTCCACCCAAGAATTCATTTGCTGATTTATAAGATTATATTGAATCATTTTACGTTTTTGAAAATAAAATAATCTAAACCTTTAAAAATATGTAACAATAAACTTACATCGTCGGACAGCCAACCAATTTTATCGGCTGGTCCTGGATCAGTACCCTTCTTGTATAAATGCGGAACTAGTTCCTGAAAGAAGTTCAGTTGTGCTTCCCAACCCTTCGGATAGCAGTCAAGGTATAAAGGAGTTGGGTCTATAAGGAACTTGTCAAGTCCAACATATTTCACACGCCCTATCTGAAAACAACAAATAAAATACAATATAATTACAACTATGTTAATTAGAACCTTCATGCTAATAAATTTAAAACATCTTTTAGTGTTACCTTATTGGGGTCAACATTATCAATTACTAAAGGTGTCGAATAACCAGAACTAACAAAGGCAACATCATCCACCTCTGCATCCTCGTCAGCCGCTTCTTCTCCTAACTTAAACGGTTGAATGTTCGTGGTACCCTTATTCCGTTTACTCTTACCCGCACATTTCTTAGGGAGGATAGTCGTAGGTCCCTGTTCGGTATAAGGGTACTGCTGATATTTACCGGGGCGACAATCCCTCATCGATCGCTCCATCACATGCTTAAAAAAGAATAAAGAATAAAAAATTTAACATCAATATAATTACTAGTACACAATAATAATCGTTATTTATTTTAGATAATGAATATGTTACCCGGTTCTCAACACCAACGTCAGGGGCGTGAGATGGACATGCCTGGTCATAAACAGGTGTGGCAAACGCGCAGAACCCAATTGGCGTACGGGTGGCGGTATTTTCTTTGGATGGAAACAACGTTGGATACGTAGATGTCACCGCCGGTGTAGGTAAAGGAAGACCTTCAAAAAAAGACTCGTTCGGTGCCACACCAAATGGATGGTCGGGCCGTTGTAATCCCTAAATGTAAAATTAAAACGTAGAGTGAGTAACCAACCAACAAATGTAAATATAAGAAACATAAAATCACGTAAATATACCTGAGTGTTTTGCATAACACTAAAGTCACTAAAACCAACATTTTCACCACCGACGAAGCTTGATTCTCTATGTGGTTGTGGTTTATTCACAAATCGGGATTGCTGCATTAAATTTTTTAATCAAACGATTAACAAGTAATAATTAATGTTTATACAAAACCTCAATAAGTTTACATAAACTATTTACCCCATATTTCTCGTGTATTTTTTTGACCTGCAAGTCAAGATCCTGTAACCTCGCTTCATGTTCTTCCATCTTCTGAAACACTAGGGGGGGGGGAATATCTTGGCGCATAGGTCGGTTTACCGGAGGCTGTATCACTGGGGGGGGGGGGCGGGGCGGATTCCCATCGAAAAACATTCTACTTTGAACCCACCACTCGGTTTGTTGCTCAAAGTCATCCGGTGTAAGCCTCGTCAAAGGTCGATTTACCTTATAAAAAAATGCACAATATATACAACATTAAAAAAAACACACAAAATATTATAATCATATCGTAATAAATTTAGTGCATATCTCAAACTCACACGCAATTGGCCATCCAAAATCCTGTGTAGACCATCCCTAGTGACCACCTTTCTATAACCCCAGGCAATTGATCGGGGATACAACTGTTGACGATAAAAATAGGAAGGGGCTGCACCATGCGGGAACGTCTCCAATATCCACGTCTAAAAAAAAGGTAATTATTTTTAAAAAATGTTAACGGGATATATATACATGAAGTTTACAAATTTATACAAGACATACCTTGAAGGCCCATATAAATCCATTCAACGAGTACATAGGAATTGTATCAGGATCCCTCCCCTCGGCAAAATGCTTTGCCCTACGCTCAACTGCTGCATCCTTTATATTTTTGTACAAGGTTGGCCATACATACGACCCCCACGGATAGACATTCCAACCATCTAAATCCTCAACTAACCTAAATAAAAAATTATCAACTACTTTCTTAACCTCGGTCCCTTTTAACACCAACAACAACACGCATATCAAACAAAGGCAAACGGCATCTACATCACTCAACTCACGAAACTCTTCACTTTTTAATATATTTAACAACATACCAACTTTTATGGTTCGTGAATCAAGTGACCAGGGGAACAATCGTCTCCTAAACGGCATAGGTCCTTCTAGATAACGATCTCTAAAATCTGTCCCAAACCTTAAACTTGTAACTAGACAGAATTCCTCTCTACCAAACTTAATCTCGACCTCACCTACCCGAGAAAGATCACGTACACGATATCTCAAAGGAACATTGTCTGACTCACCCTCATCACATGGCACTTGGTGGCATATAAAATAATGTACCAACACACAACTCTCTTGCATTTTTGGTATATCTAACAACCAACCAAAACATGTTTGCCTAATTAATTGTTCCCTAGGGGTGTTCGCGATCCGTTTACTAATATCACTAATTAATGTCAACCTATTCCTACAATTGACTTCCGCCGCATAATCCTAAAATAATATAAACATATAAATATATATTACAAAATAAATAAACAATATGTGTAATAGAACCAAAAAAAAAGCGAAATACCCGATAATCCGCCATATTCACCGCCGACAACCGTTAACACAATCACCACCACAGCCACCACCACCACCTGTCACCTCATCACCAACAGCAACAACCTAGGGTTTTCATAGCCACAACACCACCAACACCACGACAACACAAAACCACCAACAGCAACACCCTACGTTTTTTATAACCACAACACCACGACAACAACACCACGACAACACCACCAACAGCAAGTCACTGTAGCTTTTATCACCACAACAACACCACCACACAGTCAACTAAAATTCGCTATCTTCACCACCACAACACCACCAACAGCCGGTTCTTTTAGCACCACCACCAACACAACGACAACAACAATGCATTTTTTTAATCAACTTCAAACTGTGGTATGATTTATAATTTGAAGGTATGATGAATGGTGGTTTGATTTATAATTTTAAGGTATGATGAATGGTTTTTATATATTTTGTATGAAGGCTCAGTGATGGAGGAGAAGGCTCAGTATGCATGGAATTTACAATGGGGTGATGAATCGTTTTTAAAGTGATTCTTAATGAATTGAATATGTCCGATTTAAGCATGGACTGAAAAAGGTCGAATTCTTGCATTCAACCGTCGTTTTAACAGTATTTTCCGGTAGGGTTTATAGGCTTTGCAGGTTATTTGTTCCTTCCCAATGCATTTGCTCCTTCCCAATGCATATTACACGTAAAAACTTACGCGTGATCAATTAATCTTCAGTATGCATGCATAAATTTACGCGTGATCAATAAATGTTTTACACTGTTTTCGTTGTCATAGTCTTTACACTGTTTTCGTTTTCATGCACACTGATATTTCATGCATAAATTTACACTATTTCGTTTTCATGCTTTACACTGTTTTCGTTTTGATGCTTTACATTATTTTCGTTTGCATGGATAAATTATTTTCGTTTGCATGCATAAATGTAGGGTATTGTGTTAAATATAAACAATTGAATGGTCCCATGCAAACGAAAAACAATTGAATGCTGGAATGTCAAATAACTATAAACAATTGAATGGTCCCATGCAATCTAGCGTCTAGCGTATTAACATAAGCGTGATGTTTTTTGAATAAATAGAAACGTTTTTTTAAATCCATCTAGCGTCCCACGTAAATATTTACGCGTGATGTTATTTTTTTTATTTTTTATTTTTGTTTTCGACCAATAAAATGTTGACACTAAATCATCTAGCGTCACACGTACATAATTACGCGAGATGCATGGGTATTTTTGAATATGGTAAAAAGTTTGGGCACTGCAAGAAAAGTCCCCGTCAAAATGGGTACTGTAGTAATTTTCGCTTTACATATTTCATTAAAGTTATATTCTTGTATATTATCAACTTCTACGACTTCTTTGGTAGTTTTATCTTTTAATTGTTCTTTTAATCTATCTAAATTCGCTTTCTTTATGTCTTTATCTTCAATTTTATTCATTAATTCTATTAATATTTTTACTTCTTCATTTTCATTATTTATAGTATTTATTTCCTTATAATCGCATGTACAATTTCCTATACATTCACATTCTTCAGACTCACTGCTAGTTTCAGAGGAATTATCTTCTACTACATTTAAATCATTTTCTTCATAATCTGAGATACTAGAATCACTTAAATTTTCATTTATCATTATTTTAATAATTTGATCTTTAAGTTCTTCAGATATGTTTAACTCATTTATTTTCTTTTTAGTATAACAATTTGTTGACGTATGAACTTGTTTTCCACATTTGTAACATATTATTGTATCTTTATATTTATTTTCTTTATTGAATGAAGATTTCTTATTTCTTTTGTATTTATTTTTCTTTTCATATTGTTTATATTTTCTACTTGGTTTTCTATATTTTTTAACTCTATATTCCCTTTTCGTCTTCTTAGAATTATATGATGGTAACTTTAATGGTTCATAACCATATTGTTCACAAAAGTTTCCTAATTCCTTTCTATTATTAATACCTTCTTTTTTTGATTTTAGGTTTTAGCTTTAAATTTGAACATATAGCTAAGCCTTCTTGATTTACATGATTTATTATTTCTCCATAAGTTAATTCTTTCCAGGGTATTGTATTATTATATTCATTACTTAATTTGTTTCTTATTCTTTCAGCAAATAATTTTGGTAATCCAGCTATAAATCTTTCTTTCCAATATGCTTCACTACAATCTGATCTAGTCATAACTTTTGCTAAAAATACATCTTTGTACCATCTAAAATCTTGTAATTTTCTACAAGTTAAATTTAGTAATATAGATGAACTTCTTTCTTGATAAGTAGTTGGATTTCCAACAAAGTTTTTTAATATAGCATATAATAAAGTATTGATTATATCATCTATTTCAGTTGGAATTTGTTGACCATTTTCTGTTTTGATTATAGTTTTCTTTGCATTTAATATTATCAACTTTTCTTGTTCTGTCACATAAAAATCCCACCATCCTTTTAAGCTACCTGTAAATCCAGATATTAACATAGTGGCTACTTTATATTCTGAATTATTATGTGCTTTATATGCATTGGATGCCATAGTCATTTCTTGCAGTATATTTAATATATGATATTCTGTTAAACCATCAATATTCCATTCATATAATGAAGTTCCATCATATTTTGATTGTACTAGAGTATGTATTTCTTCATATTGTAAATCAGGTGGTGATGGTTTAGGATAATAATTTATTGTTTCCGCTCTTGTGGTATATGTATTATTTGATGTATATGGGTTATATTTTATTTTATTTATTTCGTCTGTATTAAATTGTTCCTCTATTTCTGATATATTATCGTCTAACGTGTCTTTATTTATAACATTAATTTTATTTATATGAAATTTAGATAATTTATCCTCTATTTCTTTTAATATAGTATTTTGTTTTCCTAAATTTATTGGTGTATCTATATTATAAGGTATAAATATAGGTTTTTCTTCTATTTATTCATTAGATTTCGAAGTACTGGCTTCTTCTTTAATATTATTATTATTATTTTCTATTCTCCCTAGTTGTTGTCCTATAGTATTTAACATTTCGTTAGTATAATTGTTTTGATTAATTATATTTGATAATGACTTTTTATCATCTTCACTTCGTTTAGATAAAGGCATACCTACATATTCGTTATTTCCCTTTTCAATTATTATATCATTATAGGGTGGATGTATTCCTATTTCTGTTTCTTTTGTTTCTAAATTTGTATATGTTTTATTTATATTAGTAGTTACCTCTATTTTTTCTCTAAAAGGAAATTCTATGTTATTTTCTATACAATATAATTCTAGCCATGAGAAAAATATAATATTTTCTTCGTTATTGATTATATATAATTGTCATTCAACTTCATGTAATAATCTTTCTTTTTCATCGAATGTTAAATAATACCAAACTAGTTTTTCATTATTATAATCATTAAACATTTCATCTTTTAAGTAATTAATTTTCATTTTAAATTCAATACTTGAGACTTCCATAATTAATGGATTAGTCTTTTAACTTTTCTTAGCTTTTCTTTTAATCAAATATTATTATTTGAAAATTCTTTTATTAAAATTAGATGAGCTTGATAGCTAATAAAATAATTACTTGATAAATCTTCTCTAAGAGAAGCTATATTATTATTATTTCTTAAAATAGATTCTTGATAATGTTTTATTTGCCTTTTAAGTTCATATTGATATAAACTCTTGATTATTTTAACAAATAACTAATTTTGATCTCTCTTCTTTTATCATACTTTGATTCACTTTTAAATTATCTTTTAATACCTTCATACCCCAATTTATATCATAATACTTAAAAGTACCAAAATTAATATATACTTGTCCTTCTTTTATCCTATTTTCAACAAATTTTATTTCCATTCTTATCACCTTTCCTCATTTATATAATTCCTTTAGATAATTAATAATCTCTTGATTTTATTATTTTTGACTTGTAACTTAGTATCACTCATAATCGTTCTTCTCTATAATATATTCAACTTCCGACTTAGTTGGCTTATATGTATCATCACTTTTATTATCATCTTCTTCATATAAAGGTTGAGGTATTGACCTATTAAAATCAATTCCCTTAAATTTCATAGACTGAGTTCTTCTAATATATATATTATCATCTGAAGTAGAGGTTTCAGGTATATAGGTTGAATGTCTTCCTGATTCTATATTATTGCTTCCAAAAACTATTTCTATATTTCCATCAGTATGTTCTATAATATTAGATACTTCTTTATTTAATTTTAGAGGTTTAGGTTGAACTATTTCTTCTAATTTCCATGTTTGATTTTGAGTTATTTCACTCCATTTTAGTCTTTTAGGAATACATACATTAGAATGTTCAAAATTAGCTTCAAAAATTAATGTTTCATCTTTTGGTGACTTAAGTTTAGCGCGAGGTTCTATAGTGGTAGTCATAGTTTTATAGTATACTCTATATATCACTACTAATGGATCTGATCCTTTTTTTTTTTATTTCTAGATTTTTTGTTTTTATACTTAAAGTTAAAACATCAAAAATATTTTATCAAATAATGATATTGTATAATTAGGATAACAATTAAAATATATTGGACCATTACATATATTAGATTCTGCTAAAGCTAATAATGATTACTTAAAATTTTCTAATCTAGCATCTCTTAATATGATAAGTGTAGGAACATCAATTCTTAACCAAGTTAAAGGTTTTATAGCTATTTATATTAATCCTATATGTAGAAATTTATAATTTCTTCTATTTTCTCTAATAGCCTTTTCAGAAAATAATTTTATATTTTGCTGGTTTTGAACCAAAGGTAATGTTTTTTCTGTTGTTTTTATAGAATAACTTTGAAACCATTCAAAAGATCCTATTTCGTATATGGTTCTAATATTTTGCTTAGGTATACTCCAATTTTGTAAACTATTTTCTATATTAGATATAGATACTTCAATTGAATTACTATGATCATGTTCATCTTCAATATCAGAAGAAGAACCACCTTTTCGATTTTAATAATAGTCTTGAGATCTTATTCATAATGAATAAAGTTTGTTTTCTATGTTGTTAAGTTTAAGAATCTAAGGTGTATGATTAACTAAATATATGTTCTACGGGAACACCCCCATATCGTGGTGGTACGGTCGTCTTACTACTTTGCTCGTTGCGGCTAATTCCAACCCACTGATCGACAGGGCTTACCAACGCAGCCATATATTTATTTAATACACAATTTATCTTCTTCAAATTAACAAGATATAAACAAGCAAAATTCATTATTTTGAGATTCAATACCATTATCTTCGCGAAAACATGGCTCTGACACCATATATGCTGCAGGATCGTTAATCTAATAAAATCATAGCAATTTAAGTAATAATTTCACCGTTATATAGAAGATGATTGTATATATGAAGCAAAGTAAAATTATTATAATAAACATTGTATTGAAAAGAAGATTAAAATAAAATACCTTTATTAATAAACTCTGAATTTATACAGGGATTCTCAGATATACAAGATTTGGACTGAACTATAGGAACTGGAGATATACAAATTTGGAAATCTAAAGTTTTTGGAGAATTGGGAGGTGGATAATATAAGGGATTGTTTTTTCTTCATAAACTGGTGTTTTTCTAACTTGAGATGAGCCTTCCTTTTTATAGCCGAATTGCCGGTAACCAACCCTTGTAAGAATAGACATTTGCCGGTAATATCTTCAATTATAGAGGGCTGAGCTGTCTTTTGTCGTTTTGTAATTATTTTCACTCGTTGAGCTGTCCATTATAGCTTGTCGTCTTATAATCATTCATTGAATCTTCAACTTTAGCCGTCCACCATTACTTCTTGATATAGGTAGGGGCCTTCACTTCTTTAACTAAAATTTTGGTGCATCACAGTTATAAAATTTGGTGCATCATAGTTATAACTAAATTTTATAATTGTGATGCAAAAAAAAAAATGCATCAGAGTTATAAAATTTTGGCGGAAAAATTTTTGGCCGAAAAAAAAAAGAAAATTTTGGCAAAAAAAAATTCCGGGGGGGGGGGGGGGGGTTGGGGGTGGGGGGTAGGGTGCGAATATACAAAACCTCTCTTAAAGAATGAAGGAAAATACAATAAGATCCCTGTAGTTTGGTGTAAAAAAAAAAGGAAGGGGAAGAAGAAGGTGATTTGTACACTTTTCTACCAAAGTGGATTTTTTTATAGAACCGATATCTCTACATTATATATAACAGGAGGCGTTACACGTAGATAATGCCACATAAGTCCACGTCATTGCGATGTAATTGTCATTATGCCACCTAAGCAATCATTTATTAAAATATTGTTTTTTTTTTAATTAAAATCTCGGATTTATTATGCCCAAAAAATCATGAAGAAGGATTCGAACCTAGGTCTTGGCATCCACACACAAGTATGTCAACCATTGGAGCACATGAGTTTTTGTAAATTATAATTGTAAACAATTAAGTCATGCTTTAATGTGCATTCCTAATCTACAACATGTAAAATACAGTCCATTCATTATACGGAGTATATTTTTCCCCAAAACCCTAATACCACTCATTCTTCTCATTATCACACACACACGATCTTTTTTTCTTTTCTGATTTTATGTGCAGGTTGTTCGTCTTCTTTGTTGGTAATATGTATCCAGGTATATTTTTGATTTTATGTGCAGGTTTTCGTCTTCTTTGTTGGCCCATCATTCTCTCAATCACCCATTCAAAATCAAAAACACCTCTATCACTGTTACTTTCATCATGATCCCGAAAAAACCACGCCTCATCCTTTTATCTTCGTTTTCATCAAATCATCTTCATCACACATATAATAATCTTTTTTCCTGTTTTGTGCGTTTTTGACAGATTAATCAAGACCGCAAATAACGGCACAAACAAATATCATCATCACCTTTGATTAACCAGGTTTGAGAGTTAGTTAATTTATAAAAATTTATTTGATTGGGGTTATAATTGATTATTATTTTTTCATCTTTATTTGATTGATTTGAGCGCTTTTATGATTAATTATCAATGAATTTATACAAATCACAGGTGCGGCTAGGGTTATTTATTGTGGGAAAACAGGATTTAACAACGTTTTTGTTTGTCATCCTTGGTTAATCCTTAAACATGTCGTACGAGGAAGGTGTCTTTGACACAAACATCCAAGATGGTTAGTTATATTTTTTTGTCCTACCTAATGCTTATTTGCTAATCATCATATGTATGATGTTGTAACTACTAATATGAACGTATACGTAAATAAATTAATATATTTGTGATTGAATTTGTTAATCAGCTGTTGAACAGGGATGTTACAGCAAGACCATTATCCGATTCCGACCGTGTGAAGGTTAGATCCTTTATTTTGCAGTAAATATGATAATTTTGAATTGGTTCAAGGGGCCGTGGAAAACAAGTGACCTCACATCTTTTGCTTCTCATTTACATGATACTGAATTATGCTTGCAGAGTTGCAGGTTTAAAATCATAATGTAGTTTCTATTTTGATGAAATATTATTTTGCGTAATGAAATTTATGTATTTTTTTCCTCTTGCTATTTAACAGATTAAAAAAACACTAAGAGGAGTCAAGGTTGAAGTAACACATCGTTGAAATATGCGCAGGAAGTATCGCCTATCTGGGTTAACATATCAGGCAACAAGAGAGCTTAAGTAGGTAATAATAGCTCATTTTATGGATTTGTTTTAACCTTCATATAACAAGTATAAACAATAATTATTTTTTTCCTTTAAAACATCAGCTTTCCAGTGGACGAAGGAGGAACGATGATTTATGGTTGAGTATTTCCGTGAGACATATGGATTTGAGATTAAACACGTGTGGCCATGGCTACAAGTTGGGAATACCCAGAGACCAAATTATTTGTAATGGACTGACCCCCAACAACGCCTTTTTTTTATTGGCACAGGTCAGGTTTAGCGTACTGACCCTTTTTTTACCTGGATCATGTATACTATAACATGACCCCTTTATGTAGGCATCTTAACCAGGGCATGACTGCTGCAATTTGCATTCTCCGTGCAGTCTGTTGCAGGCCCAGGATGAGACATGTTTATCATATCCCTACACCTAACGTTATAACCCGTTTTAAAGCCCTCTTTGATAGTTTATCTTAGGTGCTTACGCCTAGCGGAGAAGGTTTTTGATCCTTTCCCAAGCCTATGGTAATCTATTTGCTATGACAGGTAGTGAGAGATATTATCCGTTTTCATTTATGAGATATACTTTTATGACACCTGAGAGATGTGAGTATCTAAACACTACTTGTGAGGTGCTAGTTTGTAATCTCCGTGCTTATTATGATTAAAGTGGAATGACTATTTGTTGTAATTACTTTTATATTAGCGTTAAATGACCCCTAACTTGTATTTTGATTAGAATAAAAGCGCATTTGCTTGAGGACAAGCAAATCTCAAGTGTAAGGGTATTTGATGAAGCGAAAAGTGTATCGCTTTTAGGGGGTCATTTAAGCCCTAAATCGTATTTATTTGATCAAATATTGCCCTAAATCGTTCCTTTTGTCATTTTAGGTACTTTGGAGATGAAATCTGGAAAAGGAAGCATTTTGGACGTTTTTTGAACATAAAAGTGAAGAAAACGACAAAGTCTCAAAAATATGCTGGAAAGTACCTGTGACGGCGTCAAGCCCTAGTGTGACGCCGTCAGCCCTTGATAAGCCAGAGAAATTTTGGAAGATTAAAGGGGGACGGCGTCAAGAAGGTCGTCAAGCCTTGATAAGCCAGAGAGGATTTTGGAGGATTAAAGGGGGACGGCGTCAAGAAGGCCATCAAGAAACCCTAAACGCGGCGAGGTGACGGCGTCACGACCCAAAGGGTGACGCCGTCAGATCTGTTTTCCTATATATACTTTCATAATTTTTAGTCATTAGTGTGCAACTTTGTGAGGAGAAACTCTAAGACGAATTTTCTGCCATTTTTAAGGGTTTTATACCCTTGGATCTCCCATGTTTAATTGAAGATAAGTAATCAATTAATCATTCAATATGTCTATGTGTTGTTTGATTATATTTTGTTCTTGTCTTTTAATTAACATGCTAGGCTAGATTTATCTTGTGTTTGCTTAGATCTAATGAAACCTAACTATTGATTATTGGTTGTTGGTGTGTCATTAATTGTATTGGATGATTGTTTATCGATGTTAGGCTTAAGAAAACTGGCTAACCTCCTATACGGTAACTTGCTTGAACGTCTTAAGAAACATGAACCAATGCGTACTAAGGTTTTTATGGTTGTATTTAATGCATGAGCGAATTCTAGTGATCCCATGTTAGGAGCTTCTTAGCCGGCTCGACATAGGAGTGAAGTAGGAGCTTGTAGAGTTGGGGAAGTACGTACGCCACCCCACGATTGGTATTAAGGAATACACCCGTCATCCACGCAATTAATACACACTAATCAACCGGTAAAAGATAGTTAGGGAGTAAGGAAGTCTAAGTAAACACATTTCTCCCCATATAAGTTCCACGACCTTTTATTTTCAGTCATTCTATTTTATTTGCATTTGTAGTTATTTGGGTTAGTTGACTAGCAACTAATTCCGCCCACTCCTTTAAACCCGAGATTTTACTTGCTTTCATAAGATATAAAAAAATACAAAAAGAATCTTCCCTCACCCTTAGACCTATTAGAGTAGTTTTTCAATCCTAACGATACTATTCCCCTAGAGAACGATCAATCCCCCGGTACTTGCCACTACACTATACTACATCGGTCAGGTACACTGCCTGGTGGGGATTGCAAGCCTCTTGAGATCCCTCGAGAGGTAAAACCTGTTGTAAGGTCGCAAAACCACGCATCACTTATCAAAACCAGCAGCATCAGTGTTGCTCTATCCTCAGCCTCCACATCCCAAACTCATTCTGTTTGAGCATGGGAATCTTTGCAGCAACATTTGTCTGAATTGATTCAACGTCCATTTCTTCAGATTCTTCTTCTAAATCAATAATATCAGCCTCTAGCTCTGATACCACTTGTTAGGATGGGACACACGGTTAAGGTGGTTAAACCTTTTGTTCTTTGTGAGTATGATATATTGAGTGAATATGATTAAGTATGCGGAATCTACTTAATCACACTTAGAAGGTGATTTGTGTTGTGGAAATGGAATGGTTGTGTTAGTTCTATGACAATGAACAATGAAAGATTAACACCAAACGATTCAATATTATTAATGATAATAATACGAGTGATCTTGAAATATCACTAGGGTTACAACCTTGAATCTTAAGTTTTTACAACTTGTGATATATTTGTGTTTGTTCTATGTCTTAACAGTTATGAACTTATCAACTTGTTCACTTCTATCTATTCATGCACATCAACACATAATATCGAGACTAAGATCTTCTTTTATAGTCCAAGAAGATCTTTACATATTGCTTAAAGTCTAGCCGACTTACTTGTTAACTTATCTTGAGTGTGTCAGTACATAAGATACAACATGTATCTGTGTACACAACTTGATATTGATCACTTTGGTAAAAGATATTATCTACCATATATTCTTGACTTTAGTACACAAATATCTTTTCAATACTTATCCAACCAGCAGTTGTATATGTGACAATTATCCACTCATCAGTCTCAACTAGCAGTCCCTTCTTTGTACTACCAGTCAGAACGGTTAGTTATAGCTTGAGCAGTCCTAAGATATACACCAGCAGTTGGAACTGTTAAAGTATTCTTCTCAGCAGTTGGAACTGTTAATACTTGTAATTCTTGATACTTAATCTTCAGAACATTTAATTTCCAACATATTAGACAACTGATTATTGGCATACGGATGCTAATTCATCAAAAACAATAACTAACGCTACCTATAAACAACTATTATGAAATTTGTACATTTATATCGTATTATTCGTTAATACCTTCAAGCGATATTTATAACTGATTCCCGCCCATCGGTCGGGCTTCCCAAACAGTATACAATTGCTTGCTGCGGTGTGCTCAACAACTATTAATAAAAGTAAACACAAAAATCTCCACATGTATGCCTGTCTCTTCAGTGATGAGTTTTCTTCCCTGGCAAACAATATGCAATTGTCTCAAAAGTGAATAAAATAAGCACATTGAAAATTGTTATTTGTCAAATTGAGTTTCCTTCCCTGACAAACAATATGCAATTGTCTCAAAAGAGAATAAACTAAGCACAATGAAAATTGTTATTTGTCAAATTTTTTAATAATTAATAACAGTCAACTAATTTTCATTTTTAACACATTAACAAAGAAGCCCTACTTAACTAATACCTTACAAGGAACTTTATAAGTCATGCCCGCCCATCGGGCGGGCTTTGAAGTCTAGTATATATATATATATGCTCATATTTAAAGTTAAAAGCTAAAATAAAGAAAGAATGCATTAATAATAGAAAAGAATTAGGTAATTTCTGTAAACAATATGGCTATGAACCATTAAAATTACCATCAAATAACTCAAGAAAATTGAAAAAGGAATATAGAGTCAGAAAATATAAAAAACCAAGTAGGAGATATAAACAATATGAAAAACAATATGATAAAAGGAATAAATATCAAAGAAATAAAAAACCCTCATTTAATAAAGAAAAATACAAAGATACAATAATATGTTACAAATGTGAAAAGCAAGGACATACATCAAGAAATTGTTATACTAAAAAGAAAATTAATGAGCTAAATATATCTGATGAACTTAAGGATCAAATTATTAAAATTATGATAAATGAAGATTCAAGTGAATCTGATATTTCAGATTATGAAGAAAATGATTTAAATATAGTAGCGAGTCTGAGGAATGTGAATGTATAGGAAATTGTACATGTGATTATAAAGAAATAAATACTATAACTAATGAAAGTGAATAAGTAAAGATATTAATGGAATTAATGAGTAAAATTGAAGATAAAGATATAAAGAAAGTTTATCTAGATAGATTAAAAGAACAATTAAAAGATAAAAATGCTAAAGAAACTGTTGAATTTGATAATATACAAGAATATAATTTTAATGAAATATGTCAAAGATTTAATAAAGAAACAAAGAAGGTAACAATTTCAGAATTACAAGAAGAGTTAAATACAGTAAAAACAGAAATAACGATATTAAAACAAAGGATAAAAAATTTAGAAGAAAATAAAAAAGAGAAAAAAGATAAAGGAAAACGGGATGAAGGAACCTCAAAAGATAGTTCTGATAAAGAAACTACTATAAATCATATACAAAGTATTAGTACTCAGACATGGTATACTAAACTAAATATTGTCGTTAATGGAGAATTTAGATTATCATTGATAGCTCTATTGGATTCTGGAGCAGATTTAAATTGTAATCTGCTCCAGAATCCAATAGAGCTATCAATGATAATCTAAATTCTCCATTAATGACAATATTTAGTTTAGTATACCATCTCTGAGTACTAATACTTTGTATATGATTTATAGTAGTTATACAATTTAAATCTGCTCCAGAATCCAATAGAGCTATCAATGATAATCTAAATTCTCCATTAACGACAATATTTAGTTTAGTATACCATCTCTGAGTACTAATACTTTGTATATGATTTATAGTAGTTATACAATTTAAATCTGCTCCAGAATCCAATAGAGCTATCAATGATAATCTAAATTCTCCATTAACGACAATATTTAGTTTAGTATACCATCTCTGAGTACTAATACTTTGTATATGATTTATAGTAGTTTCTTTATCAGAACTATCTTTTGAGGTTCCTTCATCCCGTTTTCCTTTATCTTTTTTCTCTTTTTTATTTTCTTCTAAATTTTTTATCCTTTGTTTTAATATCGTTATATCTGTTTTTACTGTATTTAACTCTTCTTGTAATTCTGAAATTGTTACCTTCTTTGTTTCTTTATTAAATCTTTGACATATTTCATTAAAATTATATTCTTGTATATTATCAAATTCAACAGTTTCTTTAGCATTTTTATCCTTTAATTGTTCTTTTAATCTATCTAGATAAACTTTCTTTATATCTTTATCTTCAATTTTACTCATTAATTCCATTAATATCTTTACTTCTTCACTTTCATTAGTTATAGTATTTATTTCTTTATAATCACATGTACAATTTCCTATACATTCACATTCCTCAGACTCGCTACTAGAATCAGAAATATCATTTTCTACTATATTTAAATCATTTTGTTCATAATCTGAAATATCAGATTCACTTGAATCTTCATTTATCATAATTTTAATAATTTGATCCTTAAGTTCATCAGATATATTTAGCTCATTAATTTTCTTTTTAGTATAACAATTTCTTGATGTATGTCCTTGCTTTCCACATTATTAACATATTATTGTATCTTTGTATTTTTCTTTATTAAATGAGGGTTTTTTATTTCTTTGATATTTATTCCTTTTATCATATCGTTTATATCTCCTAATTGGTTTTCTATATTTTCTGACTCTATATTTCTTTTTCAATTTTCTAGAGTTATTTGATGGTAATTTTAATGGTTCATAGCCATATTGTTCACAGAATTACCTAATTCTTTTCTGTTATTAATGCCTTCTTTCTTTATTTTAGCTTTTAACTTTAAATCTGAGCATATAGCTAAACCTTCTTGATTTACATAATTTATTATTTCTCCATAAGTTAATTCTCCCCATGGTATCATATTATTATATTCATTACTTTATCTGTTTCTTATTCTTTCAGCAAATAATTTTGGTAATCCAACTATAAATATTTCTTTCCAATATGCTTGACCACAATCTGGTCTAGTCATGACTTTAGCTAAAAATACATCTTTATACCATCTAAAATCTTGTAATTTTCTACAAGTTAAATTGAGTAATATAACTGAATTTCTTTCTTGATAAGCAGTTGGATTTTCCACAAAACTTTTTAATATGGCAAATAATAAAGTATTAACTATATCATCTACTTCAGTTTGCATTTGTTGACCATTCTCTGTTTTAACTATAGTTTTCTTTGCATTAAATATTGTTGATTTATCTTGTGCTGTTACATAAGAATCCCACCATCCTTTTAAAGTACCTGTAAATCCATATATTATCATAGAAGCTACTTTATGTTCTGAATTTTTATGTGATTTATATGCATTAGATGCCATAGTCATTTCTTGTAATATGTTTAATGTATGATATTCTGTTAAGCCATCAATATTCCATTCATATAATGATGTACCATCATATTTTGACTGTACTAAAGTATGTCTTTCTTCATATTGTAAATCAGGTGGTGATGGTCTAGGATAATAATTTCTTGTTTCTGCTCTAGGAGTATATGTATTATTTGATGTATATGGATTATACCTTATCTTATTTATTTCATTAGTGTTAAATTGTTCTTCTATTTCTGATATATTATCATCTGATATATCTTTATTTATAACATTAATTTTTTCGTTTATATGAAGTTTAGATAATCTTTTTTCTACTTCTCTTAATATACTATTTTATTTTCCTAAGTTTATTGGTGTGTCTATATTATATGGTATGAATATAAGATTTTCCTCTATTTTTTCATTTGATTTTGAGGTACTAGCTACCTCTCTTTTATTACTATTACTATCATTATTATTTTCTATTCTATCCAGTTGTTGTCATATAGTATTCAACATTTCGTTAGTATAATTATTTTAATTAATTATATTTGACAATGATTTTTTATCATCTTCACTTCGTTTAGATAACAGTACTCCTACATATTCATTTTCTCCCTTTTTAATTATTATATCATTATAGGGTGGATGTATTCCTATTTCTTTTTCTTTTGTTTCTAAATTTGTATATGTTTTATTTATATTAGTAGTTACTTCTATTTTCTCTTTAAAAGGAAATTCTATGTTATTTTCTATACAACATAATTCTAGCCATGAGAAAAATATAATATTTTCTTCATTATTAATTATATATAATTGCCATTCAACTTCATGTAATAATCTTTCTCTTTTATCGAATGTTAGATAATACCAAACTAGCTTTTCATTATTATAATCATTAAACATTTCATCTTTTAGATAATTAATTTTCATTTTAAATTCAACACTTGACATCTCCATTATTAGTGAACTAATCTTTTGACTTTTCTCAACTTTTCTCTTAGTCTAATGTTGTTGTCAGATAATTCTTTTATTAGAATTAAATGAGCTTGATAACTTATAAAATAATTATTTGATAAATCTTCTTTAAGAGAAACTATATTATTCGTATTTCTTAAAATAGATTCCTGATAATGTTTTATTTGTATTTTTAGTTTGTATTGATATAAACTCATTCTAACAAATAATTAGTTTTGATCTTACTTCTCTTATCTCACTTTTATTTACTTTTAAATTATCTTTTAATACTTTTATACCCCAATTTATATCATAAAATCTTAAAGTACCACAACTAATATATAACTGTCCTTCTTTTTTCCATTTTTCAACAAATTTTATTTCATTCCTTATCACCTTTTCTTTTTTATATAATTCTTTAAGATAATTGATACACTCGTGATTTTTATTATTTCTAATTTGTAACTTAGTATCACTCATAATTGTTCTTCTTTGTAATATTTGACTTCTGACTTAGTTGGATTATATGTATTATCGCTTTTATTATCTTCTTCATATAAAGGTTGAGGTATTGACCTATTAAAATCGACTCTCTTAAATTACATATATTGAGTTCTCCTAATGTTATATATTTTTTCATCTAAAGTAGAGGTTTCAGGTATATAAGTTGAATGTCTTCCTGATCCAAAAATTATTTCTACATTTCCATCAGTATGTTCTATAATATTAGATACTTATTTATTTAATTTTAGAGGTTTAGGATGAGCTAATTCTTCTAATTTCCATGTTTGATTTTGAGTAATTTCACTCCATTTTAATCTCTTAGGTATACATACATTAGAATGTTCGAAATTTGCTTAAAAAATTAATGTTTCATCTTTTGGTGACTTAAGTTTAGCTCTAGGTTCTATAGTATTAGACATAGTTTTATAGTATACTCTATATATTACTACTAATGGGTCAGATCTTTCTTTTATTTCTAAATTTTTTGTTTTTATATTTAAAGTTAAAACATCTTAGATATTTTTATCAAATAACGATACTGTATAGTTTGGATAACAATTAAAATATATTGGACCATTACATATATTAGACTCGGCTAAAGCTAATAATGATTGCTTAAAATTTTCTAATCTAGCATCTCTTAATACTATAAGTGTAGGAACATCAATTCCTAGTCTAGTTAAAGGTTTTATAGCTATTTGAATTAATCCTATATCCAAAAATTTATAATTTCTTCTATGTTCTCTAATAGCCTTTTCAGAAAATAATCTTATACTTTGTTGATTTTGAACTAAAGGTAATGTTTTCTCTGTTGTTTTAATAGAATAACTTTGAAACCATTCAAAAGATCCTATTTCATATATAGTTTTAACATTTTGCTTAGGTATACTCCAATTTTGTAAACTATTTTCTATATTAGATATAGATATTTCTATTGAATTACTATGATCCTGTTCGTCTTCAATATCAGAAGAAGAACCACCTTTTCGGTTTAATAATAGTTTTGATATCTTATTTATAATGAATAAAGTTTGTTTTCTACGTTGTTAATTTTTTAGAAACTAAGATGTATGATTAACTAAATACATGTTCTACGGGAACACCCCCATATCGTGGTGGTACGGCCGTCTTACTACTTTCCTCGTTGTGGCTAATTCGAACCCACTGATCGACAGGGCTTACCAACTCATCCATATATTTATTTAATACACAACTTATTTTCTTCAAAATAACAAGATATAAACAAGCGAGATTCATTATTTTAAGATTCAATACTATTATCTCTGCGAAAACATGGCTCTGATACCATTGATGACAGGATCATTTTTATTTAAAAATATGATCTTATTTTAGTTAATATTTTAATTATTATATGGAAGATGATAGTATATATGAAGCAGAGTAAGATAATAAACAAAAACATTGTATTGAAAAGAGATTTAGAATAAAATACCTTTATTGATAATTTCTGAATTTATACAAGGACTTTCAGATATATAAGACTCTGTCTGGACTATAGGGACTGGAGATATACAGATCTGAAAATCTAAAGTTTGTGTAATCTTAGGACTCCATTGTCTATACGTTTATGTTTTTAATTTTTTTTTCTTTGTTAGTCTCACTGTGTTATACATGAATAGAGCTTTTCAACAGAGTACAGGGTGTCCATAGTAGTGTTTGCAAGTGTGTTTCACGGATTTGCATTTGGTCAACATAACGAGTAAAAAGCTATCGATTTTTCAAATAATGTCTAATGTTAAGTAAAATTTTTAAGCTGCCACGTTATTGTCACTTCAATCTTTATTGCTAAAGCTTAAAACACACATACAATACAAACATGACTTGGATACTAGAAAATGGAAAGTATCATACGACAATACAAATAACAACTCACATGGTTAGCAATGTGGTTTTTAGCAACATGATTCTAGGTTCTATATTGCTCTATAATTGTTAATCAATTCTTGCTTCTCAACAACGCTTCTCAACAATTCTTCTAATGTTGCCCTTAAGTTTTTTTGCGGTACGTATATCCGCTTCATGCGTCATCAGTGGAGTATGTAAACCATAGATATTAAGGCTCATTATTGGCATAGAATGCACCATTGTTATTTCTGTTTCACGGCTACGAAGTTGCTCAACATAACGAGTCAACTCGGTCAGCAAGTTATTTGCAAGTCTGACCTCAAATTCTAATTCGCTTCGTAGTCGTCTAACAATTGTTTGACGCAGTTCATTTGCAGAATTAGCCATAGTTTTTAAACTTGAAAGTATTTGTGTGTGTATGAGTAGTGTGTATTGTAACTGAAAACGTAGGGGATATATAAATGAAAATCTAGTGGTAGCACGTGTCATAGACTTTTCAGATCAATGGCAGTATTTCGTGTAAAATTATAAGTGATAACGTTACTGTCGTTGAGTATTCATATCAATGTATGTAAAAAGCACATGAATTTTCAAATCAAGGCCTATTTCATTTTAAATTTTAACATATCATGACATTGTCATTGAGATGTAATTTTAATGTTAGTAAACAGCAATAGGAATCATGTTATATTTCGTGTAAAATTTTAAACGATAAATGACATTGTGTTTAAGTAGTCTGACAATGTACATACTATTTGAACCAAAATAGTGTGGAATCAGATCAATTGTGTCAATGATCAATTTAATTTGAATAGTAATTTCAGCTTTTTATTCAGGAAAGTACGACAATATGTTTCTAGCAACATTTTTAAAATGGAATATATTACAGGATGTGTTCTACTTTGTTAAAATTTTTGTTTATTTTAGTTTGGTTATAGGTTTTTTAGGGTTTTGTCTGTAAGATTTTAAGCTGGCAATACTTTCTGTTTGAGTATTTGCTACTGTAGTTGAATGTGTAAAATTGGAGTATCAACATTTTTCTTAAATAGAGTGTTTGTATTAATGATATTTTGTTAATCAGTTAAAATTGTACACGAACTATGACATGGGTAGTTGGATTATACATGCATGGACATGAGAAGTCAATGATGTGTAGTGTATCAATAATTTTTTTACACTAACTTTTCAGATACTTTATAAAGACAAGGATGTGACTAGTAAATGAATTTTTTTTTATCACATAATAATCTACACGAAGTATGACATTTAGTCAGACAATGATGTTGAAATAGTATGCACATTATCAGTATATGATATTGAAACAATTAGCACGTGAGTGGGGCACACTATATAAACCTCATTCCTGTGATTCAATATCAACAGCAACATTTCATGCTTTTCAAATAATGACATTAAAGGTCATACTACACCATTATGGAAGGTTCACCACACCACCAGGAAGAAAATTTGTTGGTGGGATAGTTGCTACCGTAGAACCGGTAGAGCTAGACACTTTTTCAACCGATATACTAAAATCAATCTTAACCAACCATATGGGTTACGATGAAAACTCCCCAACCTTTCTTTATATGAAGAAACCAAATTGTGGTTTGGATTCAGGGCTTGTACCATTGGCTAATGCTATACAAGACCACGAAAGTATGTTAATGTATACTCAAATTTAACAAAACCAACTACATATATACGTATCTCGGGTTGAGTTATCCCCACTAGTTGTGACCAACCAATGCAAAGATGTGTATAACAAGAAGAAAAAACATAAAAAACCTTCTTGTTCAAAAAGGTTATTTGACTAATTAGCAACTATTGGTCTGTTCTAATTATGTTGTCGCATCATGCTTTTCATTTTCCATTATCCAAGTCATGTTTGTATTGTCTGTGTGTTTTAAGCTTTAGCAATAAAGATTGAAGTGACAATTCAAATTTGTTTTCACATGAATAAAGCTGAAATTATGACTCACTGACCATTTATGAAAAAGAAATGCCTCATCAACATTGTGGTACCTACTTTTTACGATATATATATATATATATATATATATATAGCAGGGTACCCGCGCAATGCGGCGGCGGATACCCTGTAACTAAATTTTGTGGCGAACAAATGTTTTTCATTTATATGTTTTTTCTAAACATAATAGTACGTATTTTAATTTCCGGTGAGCTATGTATTTGAAATTATTACATTTTTTTTTTACAATAAATGTACGGAAATTCATGTCGGAACAACTTTAACTCTTTAACCAAAAACAATGTTTTTCATTCTACTATGCATGATAATTTATTTGCAGGTTATCAATGGTTTTTTCCTTGTTCACTCACAACAACTTACAAAATTCGGTCCAACAAGAAATTGAATACAAAATTAGGCCCATATTTCTAACTCTAATAAAAAGGTTATATAATACCATCTTTTACACTATGTGCAGTCACCCTCACAAACAAAATTCGTCCCTTTCTTAGGCTGGGCACAGTAGTGACCCTAACGACTCTCAATTTTTCTGCCACCTCAGTTTTCTTTTTCATGCGACTTACAGACGACCTTTTAGGCACAGTAAGACGACCGACATTTTTTTTTCTTTCAGCTTTTTTAACAAAAAAGTTAAAATCCAAAACACTTTGCGTCGTTTGTTTGTAGCTTTTGACAAAATTTTGTTGCGCCAATCAATATGTACGTGTCTATTCATGACAAAAGTATGAAACATCATATCTAAACGTGTGAATCTTAGCATTTCATAACACACATTTTAAACATGATTTTTGAAACGTACATCTTAAAACGTTTGGAAATTGGTTGAATCAAATTTTGTGTGCCCGTTTTTTTTTCGGGGCTTGGTTCACGTTTTGTTTCATTTTGTAATATTTAGAATTTAGCTCAGTAGCATCGTGATTATAAATGCACGATTGCAATCTAAACAACCTTTCTTAGTTGACGTTTTTAAATTTGGAAAACTTAAACTTCTCAACCATTTAAAAGTTTCAAGTTTTAAACACTATCAGAACTTTTAGATATTATCAAGTTTCAGTGTTTATCCATCTTTTTTAATTCCTCTATAGTTTATTTCTAATATTTTATAGATGTGATTCACTTAAAAGATTACTCTTTTTAAGTTTTAACGATGCATCTAGTCACTTTCACATGTAGAGTGTACATCGGCAATTTACTTTTTCTCACAAAAATGGAATTTGAAATTTTTTTCTCAAAACATCTCCATTAGCTGTCATCAACTTTCATTTGATGATCATAAAAACCCTTCATTTCACTTTTAAAAAATACAAAAAAGTACAACAAACCTCTGTAAAAGTTGAAGCACTTCAATATACAAAGCATTAACATTCACTTTTTGTAGTTGTTGTGTCGTTTTAATATACTAACTTTAATAAGTTTGGAATCTACTTTTATTTTTTGAAAAGACAACTCCATTTCATTTTAATATACTAACTTTAATAAGTTTTGAATCCACATGAGTTTGACCATCTTCAAGTAACTCTTGCTCTACCTTCCAACTTCCCTATTAAAAATAAAAATATAAAAACACCAATATCAAACTGATAAAATCCTTTCTTTAGCAAATCCATATACAAACATATTATTTCCGAATAATCTAAAAAAAACATATAGGTGTAAAAAAAACATAACGAAAAATATTATTTCCGGCTAATCTAAAAAGTACCTCTTTTCGGCGACCAAAATATAACATTTTCCGGCGACCAAAAATATTTCCGGCGACAGTTCCGGCGAATTCCGGCGATAGCGGGGACAAACCTTAAAAATAAAGCAGTAAAAAAAACTTAAACTCATGAACAATACATAGATCTATGAAATGAACCATGAAACATGAAAAGCATATAGATCTATAAAAGAAATATCAATCTATAAAAGAATACATAGATATATAATTAAACAAAAAAAAAAAAAAAAAAAAAAAAAACCCTCAAAAGCCGAGGGGTAATTCAGTAGTTGCCTCGGCGACGAAGTTTTCGGGGGTGGTGGGGGGTCTCGGTGGTGAGAGTCAGTATTGGTGGTCGTCTGAGGAAAGGATTAGTTTGTGTGTGTGAGTGATTTTATGAGAGAGAATTGAAAAAAATGTTGATATTTATGGTACATCATATATTGATCTTTATGGTAGTTTGGCTAAGAATGTGGGATGGTTATTTGATTTTCAACTGTTACAAACATCACTTTTAAATACTTTTAAATGTACTCCAGATTTTTAGCCATACAAATATATGGAACTGTTACAAATCGTGGAGCTATTACTGACATTTTGAAATGGACTGTTACAATGGGCTTTGTATGAATGTTAGCTATTATATAGGAAGAACTAAAACGTAAATAATAGCTGAATTTTTAAGCATTATGTGTATGTATAGATTAAATGGGCTGTTTACAATGTTATAATGGTACTAATGACTATCAAAAGACAATATTTCTATAATAAGCAATTTAAGAAATCTGAATTTTAAGCCTTGCCATTTAGGGAAATGTCCTAAATGCATTATAAGGTAGTGTATATATATATATATATATATATATATATATATATATTATATATATATATATATATATATATATATAAGGTATATATATATATATTATATATACATGCATACAAGTATGTGTTTTTAAGGAAACTAATAGAATTCAAACTTCTTTCATTCACCACATGTCAACGTCTAGTAATACTAGTTTCAAGTTCACTGTACACCACAACGGAGATTTTAAACTCAACCCAGTAACCTACCAAGATGGTTCCGTATTCAATATTCATGTTCTAGAAATGGATTTTGATAATATGGTTAGCTATCCAAACAGAAAATGCAAAAGACGGGTCCAAAAGCTATATTACGAGTTGCCACCAGTCAGCAATTTACAGGATATGAAAGCAATTAAGAGTGATTATGATATTAGTGTTATGTATGACATTGCAAAAGTTGTTGGGAACCTCCAAATTTACATTTCTCACCAGCCCATAGATTTAAGCACGGTGTTGATTCCAAATGATGGTTCTCTGGAAGAAGCATTAGGAGATATCATTTCAGAAGAAACAAAACTAAACGAGAAGAGTCACTCCGGTATCTTCATCAACTTCATAAACAAAATAAAAGGTTCGATTACTATGAATTTCTTGCTAAACTAGGATACAAGAAAAAAAACAAAACCTACTACACCGTATACGCAAACCATTTTCAATTTTCTTGTTCATAATAACGGTCAATTGGTTTGCATTGGCGGAAAACCGAAGTATGTCAACGGTGGAACAATGAACATCAGCATTCCAAGAATGAAACTAGAAGAGCTCAAACAATATTTGATTAACATTCTTGATACCAAGATTCATGCTCTTTATTATGAAGTACCACACACTGGCTTTTCAAGCACCGTCAATCTCAGAAACAACTAAGATATGCATGTGATGTTTGATATATCTGCAGCACAAGGCAAGTTGGAAATTTACATTGACCACGTGGGTGTCGATTTTATTATAGACAAATATATATGCCGAAATACTACCTTGGCAGAAATGATGAATCATGTGATAACAGACTATACAAGTGACAATGAATACAGAAGAAAGGAGGTAACACAAAATGATTACACTTTTGATCAAATGGTTGAATGGGCGGAACAAGAACACTTAGCGAATGAGGATGCTAAAGCAATTGAACGTCATAAAGTGATATGGAAGAATCGTATTTACTAATAATGATATCACCTACTATGTATCGCTTATCCTTTAAGATTGTCTTTCAAATTTGATATATGTAAGCAACGGTGGAATAAAATAGCTTTCTATATGTATCATATTTGTTCTAAGATTGTCTTTTTATTGTTTATTTATTTTGTTAAAAAAATAACTTTTTTCAACCATGATAATTCATTACTTGAGTACTGACATTGATATGAATAATCAAACAGAAAGTATTGCCACCTTAAAATCTTACAGACAAAACCCTAAAAAACCTATAACCAAACTAAAATAAACAAAATCCTTGGTTTTTAACAAGTAGAACGTGTCCTGTATTATATTCCATTTTTAAAATGTTGCTAGAAACATATTGCCGTACTTTCCTGAATAAAAAGCTGAAATTACTATTCAAATTAAATTGGTCATTGACACAGTTGATTTGATTCCACACTATTTTGGTTCAAACAGTATGTACATTGTCAGACTACTTAAACACAATGTCATTTATCGTTTAAAATTTTACATGAAATATGACATGATTCCTATTGCTGTTTACTAACATTGGAATTACTTCTCAATAACAATGTCATGATAGGTTAAAATTTAAAGTGAAATATGCCTTGATTTAACAATTCATGTGCTTTTTACATACATTTATATGAATACTCAATGACAGTAACGTTATCACTTATAATTTTACATGAAATACTGCCATTGATCTGAAAAGTCTATGACACGTGCTACCACTAGATTTTCATTTATATATCACATACGTTTTCAGTTACAATACACACTACTCATACACACACAAATACTTTCAAGTTCAAAAACTATGGCTAATTCTGCAAATGAACTGCGTCAAACAATTGTTAGCCGACTACGAAGTGAATTAGAAGTTGAGATAAGACATGCAAATAACTTGCTGACCGAGTTGACTCGTTATGTTGAGCAACTTCGTAGCCGTGAAACAGAAATAACATTAGTGCATTTTATGCCAATAATGAGCCTTAATAGCTATGGTTTACATACTCTACTGATGACGCATGAAGCGGATATACGTACAACAAACAACTTAAGGGCAACAAGAGAAGAATTATTAAGAAGCATTGCTGAGAAGTAAGAATTCATTAACAATTATAAAGCAATATAGAATCTAGAATCATGTTGCTAAACACCACATTGCTAACCATGTGAGTTGTTATTTGTATTGTCGTATGATACTTTCCATTTTCCAGTATCCAAGTCATGTTTGTATTGTCTGTGTGTTTTAAGCTTTAGCAATAAAGATTGAAGTGACAATAACGTGGCAACTTAAAATTTTACATAACATTCGACATGATTTGAAAAATCGATAGCTTTTTACTCGTTATGTTGACCAAATGCAAATCCGTGAAACATACTTGCAAACACTACTATGGACACCCTGTACTATTGAAAAGCTCTATTCATGTATAACACAGTGAGACTAACAAAGAAAAAAAATTAAAAACATAAACGTATAGACAATAGATTCCTAAGATTACACAAACTCAATTTTATAACTTACTTTCTGAATCATTTGACACACTTTTAGACACAATAGCACATTCATATTAACTCTACTTTTAACATATTTTAGTTCGCTGCGAAGATCTCATCAAAGACAACACAAATAAGAAAATAAATAAAATTTTATACAGCATATACATTTCCGATAACACGAACTAAGACTACAAATAATCATTTTCGTTAAACACTTAAACTTACAAACAAAACACTAAAACGCAACCCTAAAAACCCTAAACGAATTGATACACATTTTCCTATGCCACTAGCGGATTTAATATTATTTTTTTAACTTGTCGCTGCCATTTATGAGAGAAATGGTTTGTGTTTATTCGGTGGGCACAATTAGAATAGAGAGAAAGAAATTGCTGCTATATATATATATATATATATATATATATATTTATATATATATATATATATATATATATATATATATATATATATATATATATATATATATATATATTTTATATATATATTT
The DNA here is from genome assembly GCA_021014915.2 of Artemisia tridentata subsp. tridentata. Classification (NCBI taxonomy): domain Eukaryota; kingdom Viridiplantae; phylum Streptophyta; class Magnoliopsida; order Asterales; family Asteraceae; genus Artemisia; species Artemisia tridentata. The sequence continues at coordinate 167,522,079 of CP139509.1, forward strand.
ATTTATTTATTTATTTGTGATTAATTTGGATTTGCCACATGTTGAGATTGACTTCGCTGTCTAATAGCAGAGATGGAAGTGGCCTTTTTGGATAGGGAAAAAAAGTTGACCCTCTACGGGACAAATTTTTCTGAACACATAAAGAGAAGAATTAAAGTGTGATAGTACTATACAGTAACTAGCTTCACCTAACAAACAAAGTCATCATAATTTCGTTAATTTTATATCACATCTCATTTGTACTCATTTTAGAATTTTGTTCAAAACCCTCTGGAAATTTTCTTGGGTTTTATATAAAGTTTGCATCTTTGTGCATTTTTTAGCTGTTATTTCCTTGATGCTTTATGTTATATTGTTGTAATCTTTTGTAAGTATATGCTAATTTTTCTAAATTAAGTTGTCTGATACTAAAATTTTCTTGATGTTTATATAAAGTTTGTGTCTTTTGAGCTATTATTTGGTTAAAATGCTTCATGTGTTTTGTTGTAGGTATCTTTAAAATTAAGTTACTCCATTTCACTAATGTGATGTAAGCCCTTTGTAAAGATACATGAAAAAGTTAAAATTCAAATGCAAGTAGTCTTCAAATTTCAAACATAAGACTTTATGCAATACATCTTTATATATGGCATCCTTTTACATAATAGATGTCCATAGAACAAAAAATTTTAAACCATGTATTTGGCTTGTGTTCCCATGTTGTGTATATATATTGTGAGATACTTTATTCCAATCAAAGAAAGCATGCCAGTTCACAAATAAGCTAAGATCTATGTCAATGAGATAGTTGCGCGACACAGGGTGCCTGTTTTCATAGTCTCTGATCGAGATGGACGTTTTACTTCCATTTTATGGCAGAGTTTCCAAGAAGAGCTTGGCACAAGATTATATATGAGCATGGCATTCCACCCTCAAACCTATAAAAGTGAAAGGAAGATCCAAACTTTAGAAGACATGTTACGGGCTTATGTGATTGATTTTGGAGGCAATTGGGATGATCATTTACCCTTGGTCGAATTTGCCTACAATAATAGCTATCATTCGAGTATCAAGATGCCACCGTATGAGATACTCTATGGTAGGAAATGCATAACACCCGTATGTTGGGATGAAGTGGGGAGAAGAGATCTGGCTGGTACAAATATTGTATTAGCGACTACTAAGAAGATAGAGATGATTCGTGAAAGACTTAAGGCAGCTCAAGATCGATGGAAAAGCTATGTTGATAATAGAATAAAGCCAATTGAGTTTGAAGTTGGAGACTTTGTAATGTTAAAGGTCTCTCCTTGGAAAGGTGTGTTGCGATTCAAGAACAAGGGAAAGCTCAGTCCTAGATTCATAGGACCGTTCAAAATTTTGAAACGTGTTGGAGAGGTAGCTTATGTCTTAGAACTACCCGAAGAAATGAGAGGTATTCATAATACTTTTCATGTGTCGTACTTAAGGAAATGTTTAGCGGGCGAAACTAGTGTGGTCACTTTAGACGACATTGAAATCGATTCGGATTTAACCTCACAAGAAGAGTCGGAGGCTATACCAGGGGAGAAAGATGTGAAAACTGCAAAACAATGAGATACCGCTAGTAAAAGTGCAGTGGAGGCACCGTAAAGGCTTGAGAATTAGGTGGGAGCCAGAAGAGATGATGAAAAGTAAATATCCTTATTTATTTCAAGAGTATATTTCGGGGACGAAATCTCTTTTAAGGGTGGGAGAATTGTTACACCCGAAACCCGATGAGGTATTATTATATTATATAAGTAATAGTATACTATCGTGTTAGAATGTAATACTATAATATCGTGTTAGAATGTAATACTATAATATCGTGTTATAATGTATTTTGTGAGAAAAATAGTTAAGTTACAAGTTATACTATAAAAATGTAAAAGTATAATAAGCTTTGTGGCCAAAATAGAAAGAATAGAAATGAGGGACTAATATTGCTAAAAGACCAAAGTAATTTCCTGCAATTTGGATAATTATCCACCTCTTGGATAGTTTTCAAAAAATCCTAGAGTGTTCATGTGTGTGTCGATCATCAGGAGATCAAGAAAGGGAGACATTTTAGCTCTAGTGCATAAAATTGATCAAGTTGAAGTGATAATTAAATCCTAGAGAGCCTTTTATCACAATATCATCTCAAGGAGCTAGAGAGGAGCCTATAATAAATTCAAATGGGAATCATAGTTGGTGAATTGAGGTACCGGGGAGTCTGGCAAAGGTAAGGACAAGGAGCAAGATGAAAGGTTCGTAGAAGCTTAATTTTTGGATTGGGACTAGAAGACTATCGTCTTTTTGACCAAACTAGTCCGCCACAAGTCTACTTTAATTTGATATATTTTGTTACTATGGGTCGTTTTGAAGGACTTTGAGTCTATGTTCATGTTTAGGTTAAATCTTAAAGTTTGTTGTAATTATGAAGTTTGGATTGAACTCGAAATGGTTATAGTAGTTATTATGGGGTGTTTGGAAATAGTCCAAATATTATCCGTTTGACCCATTTTTTCAATGGTAAGGGTCTAGCGAACTTGAATACGTATGTACACTTTGGAATTTAATTAGTTTCAATGTAATAGTCAATTTGTCTAATTTTGTAAAAGTTTTCAAAATTTTTTATTGAGTCGTATTTGGGGCATAACAAAAAGTGTATGCATGGATGAATATACGATGTCGTTTTAATTGATTACTAATAACTTAAATGGGCAGTTATACTACTTATAAAGAGTGTATCTCTTTTCTTGAAACTTGAATCTTGAAATATAAATTAATGTAGTTTGCCTAAATTACCCTTAAACACCCCTTAAACTTGTCAACTTTTTTAAAAAATAGCCAATTTTCTAAATAGCTAGTCGCTCAAGTTTATTACCTTTTCTAGACAAAAAAAAGTGCTCTTCCCAAAATATACCGAACGACTTGCGACTTTTTTTACTTTTGATTAGAAGTCGCCAAGTGGCACAAAAAAAATTGCACCAATTCTTTTTTATTTCTCATGTGTAAGGGTGCTTTTGTCATTTCACAAAACACACTTTCACATCTATTTCTTTTCTTTTTCTCACTCTCATCTACCAAAAACACAAACCCATTTACAAATTTATTTCATCTTCATCTCCATTACCACACATTCTTTATCATCAACTTTCACTTCGTAATTACCATCCGCATTTTTTAATCCCCAGATTTCTTCAACCCCAAATTTTTTAATCACCTCCACAATTTCTTCAACACCACAAAAAATAAAAATTAGACACTCGTTGACCACCGGTGCATCCCCACACGTCTCTCGACCATAACCACAGTGTATGCCAATGTGCTAGAGATTTCTCCTACCACCTGTTAAGACACCACCGTTGCCAGCTGTTGTTATTGGAAAAGAAGTGTGTGTTTTTATACCTTGACTGTTTGTATGATGGAGAAGCGTGAAGAAATGTGTTACCAGTTTGTTGAAGATGAAATTGATAGTTTAATTTCACCGTCGGAAGCGGGGAGTTCGCTTATGGCATTGTTGGAGCTTCCGGCGAACCAGGTGGTCTCCGGCGGGTTTTCTGGTTTGATTAATGATTTAGTGTTATGTGAAAGGAGCATTTGATAGGTTGATTGTGTGTGTTTATGATGTGAAGCGAGTATTTGTTTGAAAGAGGATGAGATAGAAAATGTGAGATATAGATTTAAAATTGACTGTGGAGATTACTTTTTAAACTTTGTAAATTTTTGTGGCTTTGCAAATGATCCGCTACCTTGTACGATGTTGTACAAATGTGTATCTTTTACTTTATTGAACCAGGTATAAAACCTTTGGTACATTTCAAAGGTGATTCAGGATGTAAGTCTGAACCGATAAACTGCAAAATCAAGTGAACTTTTCTAAAATGATAATCTCTAGCTTGTTTGCTGTTAGACCCGTTTCCCGGGTACTTGGACCCCACCGTAGATGAAAATGGATTAAGGACTTTACGTGGTTGGCCAGTCAACGAATGTTGCGTTATAGTCAAACCTGATAGTCAAATGATAGTCAAAGAATGTGTTATAAGGTTATGAAAGTATTATGTGGCTCAAATAGAAAGGGAATAGACTTCAAGGGCTTGACTTGTTATATGCTAAAGTGTTAAGACATGTAGTGTGGCCAATGTGGAAGAAAGGGGACTTGAGAGGCTATTCTTGCCATTAGCCCAAACTTGTGTCTAGCTAGATATATCTAGCTAATTCTAGAGTTTTCCCACATTATTGAAAGGGGTGTTGAGGTCCGGTTATAGAGAGGAAAAATGAGGGAACAAGATGGGGTTGATGATGAGTTCATGAAGGGTTTTGATACCCTAATCTAAGGGTTAAGTCCTAGCAATTATCAATCACAAGTAAGTATCCCTTATCTTGATTATATGAAGTTGTAGTTAAGTGGGAAGTGGTTTTTATCATATGATCAAAGTATGATCATATGATGATATAGAAAGGAAGTTGGGTAAGTTTTGATAGGTTATGTTAACCCTTAATATTGGTATTGATTGTTATGTTGTTAGGTTTTGGTTATTTATGAAGATTAATGATGATGATGGAAGATAGTGGTGATGATGATGTCTTTGATATTATTTAGCTTGGATTAAGGTAAGTAACTTGTACTAAAACATGTGTTATATGTGTGTTACCCATATATGTGTTATGGTTGTAATAAAGTTTAGTGCTTGGATTGAGTAATGGATGAAGATAAGGGAAGTGGTGACTAGTTATGAGATAGTCAAGCAAGTATGCAACTAATTGTTAGCGAGACTTGTTGTAGCTTATGTGATGAAGGTTTATGTGGTAGATTGAATGTTATGTTTTGGAAGCAAAGTAAGTGATCATGATGCTTATGTGCTAATATGTGTATGATATGTGTTTTATGTCGGGTTACTTACTAAGCGAAAGCTTATGGTTTAGTTGTCTAACCCTTTTGTAGGTTTGTATGCTATCATGGAAGGCTTGGACTAAGGATAAAGGTTTGGTTATGTGATATTAGAAGATTGGTAAGAAAGTAGAGCTTAGGTAGATACCGAGCTCAAGTGTAAAGTTTGTACCCCCGTTGGTCTTTTATTGGTTGGTAAAGTGTAGCCGTGTGGCAAATGGTATGTTAAGGTTGTCCAAACGATTTGGTGGTCAACCGTTGTGTCAAAGTATGTTTTATGTGTTTATAGTTCAAGTTAAAGGGGCGTTTGGATTAAGTGTAAATATACCCATTTTGGGTTGTAAACGGGTCAAGTGATTGTGAAACAGATTTGATATGTTTAGTTAATGATTTTGGTTAAGTTTGAGGTGTTGTGGAAGTCGTATGGGTTGTATATAGTGAAAACGGGCTAGAAACGAAAAGTATTTTGAAGTTGCAGACCCCAACCGATGGCTGGGATCTCAACCGGGGCGGTTGGGACTTTCTGAGAAGCCCAACCGGCGGTTGAGATCTCAACCTGGGCGGTTGGGACTTTCTGAGGAGCCCAACCGGCGGTTGGGAGGTATTTCCAGATTTTGGCGATTTTCGAAAAATCATATCTTTTAAACCGTAAGTCGTTACGGGTCGCGCCACCCATCGTTTTGAAGGTAATTGAGTCTAGTTTCATTTAAAAATAGTCTCAAGGTCTGAATGCTTATGGATTTTTATAAATGGTCAAAAGAGTAACAGGATATCCGTAAAAGTCAAGCGTTTCCTCGTATAAAGTTCAAAGTTTTTGGTCTAAGCGGGCATAGGGTGTAACAACTTGGTATCAGAGCTTCGGTTTAAGTGAATTAGGTTTCCACTATAGGTTGCCTAGTCTTAAACCACTCGTAGAAGCATTGGACGTAAGTGTTAGTCACGCGAAAAGTAATTGCTAAGTGTGAGACGAATTATGTTTTATGTTAGTTGAGCTTAATGATGATAAGTGATGGATGTGTGTAATAGTATTGATGAGTATGAGACATAAGTCCGTGGGGGACTTGAAGTACTTAAACGATTAGTTGGCCGGGCACCTCGGTTGGTGCCGGTGATTGTATTGCGATTATGTGAATGTATGATAGAGTTATGGTGATGGAATGCGAGTAGGAATGCTAAGCGGTATTAGAGATGGGCTAGTAAGCGAATTAAAGTGTTATGATGCCATAGTTATAAGGTAGGCTAGTGCTTGCGGCTAATTAGAATGTTGATGCTTAGACATAGATTGATTGAGCGATGTGATATATGAGCCATAGACTACGTAATTGATTTTGATTACGAATGTTTTAACACTTGTGGGATAAGTGTTAAGTGTTATTTTACGATTTCTTATGAGATGTTAAGTATATGGTAGTTTATTATATGTCTAATTTTTATGTGGTGTGCTTGAGAGCATGATGTATAGAAGTGTATGAGTTGAGATAGATACATTGGAATGCATATTATGTAGGACTTAATGGAAATGTGCGAATAATGTTATTGAGCGAATATGGTTGATGACAGAAGTTGCTTAGAAAGCACAGATTAACTCCAATGTATGTATAAAGGTCATATTATGTGATGACCTAGTGATGAAAGAAAGTTGAAAGAATACATTGACATGTGAAATAAGTTAAGAAGCATGATAAGTGTTTGATAAGCCTAGATGTCTAGAAGGCTTGAAATTAAGTATGAAAATGATGTAATGCTTAAAGGCACGGATTCTTATATGAGTAACTAAAATGAGAAAGTTAAAGTGTATAGTTAAGACGTGATGAGATCATGTTGCATATAAAACATGATAAGTAAAATGTGTTAGTAATAAATGGTTACGCGTGATGAGTAGAAGTGATAAATGAGATACAGATTGCGCTAGAAGTCATAAGTGACATGAAGTGCGCTAGAAAGAATTGTAAAACATGAATATAATCATGTTAATATATTGGAATGTGTATGATGAGATTAGTGATAGTGTTATAGAATAAACCTATGTAAGGTTTATGATGAGTGCCTATTTACTCATCATTTTATGCCCATATTATACATAAAAATGCTAAAAACGACCAAACATACCAATTTATATTGCAGATATCCTTGGTTTATGTTTTTATGTATTTCAGGTACAAAAGGATTGAAAACAGGGAAAAACGGACAAAACCGAGCACGAGATTGGAAAATCGTGAAAAGCCAAGGCCGGGAAAGAAATTTCAAGTTTGGATCACATTTATGCTCAAGAAGTCAAAGTCAACCCTCAAGAATATCAAACTGTCAAAAATAGTCCTTGGAAACAATTTTCAGATTTGGCAAGATTGGTCCTTGAATTTTCAGATTTTACAAAAGTGGTCCTTAAACTTAAAGACAATTCCATTTCTAATCCTAACCTAAACCTTCCTTATCCCATTTTCCCTAAAACTAAAACCATAAACCCAACCGAACCAAATAAATAAACCAAGCCCAATCACAATAAAACCCACCCCATTTTTTTTAGCTAAATACTGGTCAAATACCAGTCAACCTCTTCTTCTAAACCATTGCCCGCCAAAACCGCCTATCTCCATTACCACTGACAAACCCATCACCCACACCATGCTTCCTGCTTATCCCTTCTACACTCCACCCCCCCTCCAATAGCTAGTACCATCTTCACGTGATGCATTCCAGCTGGAAAACCACTAAATTTTGGCGCCAAAATGGTGAATGAAAGGCTGAGATGATCACAAGCCCATCCAATGGTCCAGAATTGGTCAGAAGATAGAGAAGAAAACCCTAGTTATTCTAGTATAAATAGAATCCTTTGTAAGCCAAAGTGGGCAGCTAGCTTTTAGTTTAGTTTAAGCTGTAATTTAAGTTTGTAGTTTTTAAGTTAATTCTCAGCTATTCAAATGTTCATGTAATCTCTTTTTCAAGTTTAATACAAGTCTATTTTCAGTTAAAGAGCTTGTCCCTTTTTTTCTCATATTTGCAAATTATGTGATAAGCTTGTATAAGCTATCAATATAGCTCAAGCTTATTAAGCTAATCCATAGCTTTAATAAGTTTTAGTTAACCCTTGTTGCACTTTATAAACTCTTTTCAGTTTCAAAAAAAAATAATAATAAAAAATAATAATAATAATAATAAAGTCAATAAAAAGTCAAAATGGTCAAAGAAGCTGGAGCATGGTGAATTGTGGATGGCCATGGGTTAGAGCTTCTTGGGGAGCATTAGGGTTGTTTAGAGAGTAATTTGGGTGTCAAGAATCTTGCCCTGTTTTGAGCAAGGGTTTTTGTAAGTCTCATTTTTCATTAAGTTACTATTCAAACTGCTTATTAGCTTATTCTCTGTGCTTATTTGCTTTTTAGTAGCTATTATCTACTTAATTCTGTCTTTATTTGCTTTTAGTAGATTAAGTGTAGTTATAACATCATTAGCTTCAGTTTTCTTAAAAATCTCACAAAAAAAGCCAAAAATAGCCTAAATCTAGAATAGATTATTTAGGTGCTTATTTTCTGTTAAATCTTGCTTTTAGGACTTAATGAAACTTAGTATATGTGTGTCTTTCAAACTTGTAGCTTAAAATAGGACTTAGAAGCTTTAGGCTCAAAAACAGCTTGTTAAATGGCTGTTTGGTTCAAGCTCTGAAATGGGTCAATTTTGAGGTTACTATTCATGTGCACCCTTGTGAAGTTTGATATGGCCTAAAATGAGTTAGATTAGTTGTTTGTTAGATTTTTTGAATTGATTTGAATGATTTCATAGTTTGGAGTTTGTTGTTATAAGCTTGAAAGTGAAACTGTCCATTATAGCTTCTTATAAGAGATAAGCTCCTAGGTACTGATTTTTGCTATTTCTTAACTCATTACAATGGGTTAAGTTAAGATTCAAGAGTTGGAATCATTTAACCAAGATTTGAGTGTTGTTGAATAATAAAAAAAACCAAGTCTGCGCATCAGTAGCCAATTCTCCCATTCAACCTATGTTTTTCATTTTTCATTATAAGCCCAATTAAGCTCAAATTTGGTATAATCACTCTTGGGTAGCTTATCTACTTGATCCACATTTTTTAGATTTTTTTTAATTAGCTTTAGATAGCTTTTTCTGATCTGAAAAATCACCTCAGTTTGCTGAATTTTTAATGAATTTTGCTATTTTCAGCCCAAGTTTTTCATTTTTCACAAGCTCAATATAAGCTCATTAGTTCTAAAAATTGGCACAGATAATATTGAGTTACTATTCTAGTTGTTACCCATTTTTATGAATTTTTTAGAATAGCTTATTATAGTTTTTTTTTAATGCTTAAATGTTGCTCTTTTTCCCCTGCACCCAACAGTAGAACACAGTCCTTATAGCTTATTATTTGATCAGTGCTTATTGCTTAAGTATTGTAGCTTATTCTGAGGTAGTTGGATAATTTGGATTGGACTTAGCCTTATTTAGCTTATTTCAGCTTCTATTTAGCTTATTATAGCTTCTCAGTCACTTTACCTCATTTTTTTCTTATAAGCCCACTGATTTGCCCTTATCAGCTTATTTCTGAGCTTATTGTAGTTTTTTAAAAATAGTTTCAGTTTTAATAATTGCTTATTTCCAAGCGCTTTTCAAGTTTGTAAAAAAAAAAAAAAAAAGTTTGCAAAAAGTGCATGACCAGGGATTCGAACCCTGGTCTGCACGCTCACAGCCCCAACACAAACACAACATCACCAACTGCCCTTGGGTCTTCCTTGGGTTATTCCTTGCAAATTTTTTTTTATTTAACCCTTTTTCTCAGTTTTGCTTACTTCCCCCTTTTAGCTTAATAACTGCTTATCTGAATAAGCAGTTGCTTCCATTTTATTTTTCCTAGGATTAGTTTATCTTTTAGCACTTTCCTATAAATTTTCAGAATTTTCCATTTCCATTTAATATTTTTAATTCATTTTTCTTTTTAATTTAGTTTTTAATTCATATTTAATTAAATAAAATTCAGAAAAATATAATTCTTTTTTATAAAATTTTCTTTTATCATTTAGAACTTAGGAAAATTAGTTTTACATTCCTAGGGTTAATATTTCTTAGATTTCACGTTTTAGGCTCGGGATTTCCCGGTTTAAGCATGTTTTTAGTTTTCCTTTACGTTTTTAGTTACGTGTGCTTTAGATAATCATTTCCCTTGCTTGTTATATTATTTTTAGTTTATGTTCACGTATTTTAGTTTAAAAAACTCAAAATCTCATTATTCTCACCATTCAATCCACAAAATCACAATCCGAATCACAAATTCCATTCATCCTTCATCGGGGATAACGACCCGGGTTACACATACTTCACTTGTGTTTCCTAGGAAATATTTATGCATTGATTTTCGCGAATCAGTTTATATGCGTAAAAGTTGAGTAGACTAAATGAAGTGATAGTATAAGTTGAAAAGATGGTCAACAAGGGGTTGACGGGTAATAGTAAAAGTGCATTGTAAGAACAAATAGAAAATGTGTAAATTGTAATGGACAAGCATCATTCAGTACTTGTCTAAAATAAATATGGCACATAGTGAGTGTGTGAGTCAACTTGGGGTTGACGGATGAATGATAAGATTTCATTGTGGAAATGCAAATATGATAAATCGACAAGTGTTATATAGAAACTTGTCGAGATGATAGTAAACGTGGTAGTGAATGTTGAAATTGCCTGAGGCAATGAGAATTGAAGAAATGATAGTGTGTACTTGACGATAAAAGTACGTGAAAGATAAAATGAGTAAAGATGATAAGGTAGATATAGCTTGGATCCAATGCTCTAGTTTTGGTATCCTTCGGGATAGCCCAGCTTGCCTTTATGACATGTGTTTTGGTATCCTTCGGGATAGCCCAGCTTGCCTTTATGGCATGTGTTTTGGTATCCTTCGGGATAGCCTAGCTTGCCTTTATGGCATGGATGTTAGCTTGCCTTATGGCATGGTTGTTAGCTTGCCTTCACGGCATGGATGTTAGCTTGCCTTCACGGCATGGTTGTTAGCTTGCCTTCACGGCATGGATGTTAGCTTGCCTTCACGGCATGGTTGTTAGCTTGCCTTCACGGCATGGTTGTTAGCTTGCTTTTATGGCATGTGTTTTGGCATCTTTGGGATGACCTAGCTTGCCTTTATGGCATGGTTGTTTAGCTTGCCTTTATGGCATGGATGAAAGGTTAGTGAGATTGGATCCAAGGCTAGAAAAGATGGAAAGTAAAGCAAGTATGATTGTTGTGTTGGAAGTACGTAAGTAGGATGATTTATAATCTCCTTATTTAAACGGATTGAGATGCCTCTTCATTTAAATGAAGAAATTGTAAATCACCGAACCATAAGTCTATAATTCCTTACTTACATAGATTGGGACGCCTTTTTATGTAAATAAAGAATTATAAATGAGTGGGCTTATGTGTAGCCGATATGATATGAGTACGGGTAGAGAGATGAGAAAATGAAAACTAAAACAAGTTAGACGTCATAAGAAATGAGATTAGATGTGAGTAAAACTTATAGCGGCGTTAAGGTCATGTGTGAACCTTAGGATAGAAGCCTAGAATGAGTTTGTGCTTTAAGTTGATAAGATAATGCGTAAGTATTCCCAAGATTTGATAAGAAAGATTGCTTAAGTGATGCGTGAGAAAGATTTTGAAAGTGCCATTTAGATGGTACTTGTTATAAAATTGAAGTAAGTTACCGATTTTTGACATAGATACGTGTTGATACTATGTAGAATGCGGAAATGACCGGTATATGACTGCTAGTCATGTTAGTGCATTTGGTGAATGACGTGGTAATAGTGTTGAAGTTTGACTTATATAAAGTCAAATAGTAGATGTTTCCGGATGACAAGTAGTCATTGTTGGAAATTTTAGATAAGTTTGTAATGAGAAAGTTGTTTATAGTGGATTAAAAGTTATGATTATGTATGGTAAGTTTAGAATTTGCAAGATCATTTAGATCGTTGCAAGATAATGGCTTAGAGAGCATGAGAATAAGGACATGTATATGTCGTGAATTAGTTTTGGATAGTAATAGACGAGAAATTTCGAGGACGAAATCTAAATAAGGGGGGTAGAATTGTTAGACCCGTTTCCCGGGTACTTGGATCCCACCCTAGATGAAAATGAATTAAGGACTTTACGTGGTTGACCAGTCAACGAATGTTGCGTTATAGTCAAACCCGATAGTCAAATGATAGTCAAAGAATGTGTTATAAGGTTATGAAAGTATTATGTTGCTCAAATAGAAAGGGAATAGACTTCAAGGGCTTGACTTGTTATATGCTAAAGTGTTAAAACATGTAGTGTGGCCAATGTGGAAGAAAGGGGACTTGAGGGGCTATTCTTGCCATTAGCCCAAACTTGTGTCTAGCTAGATATATTTAGCTAATTCTAGAGTTTTCTCACATTATTGAAAGGGGTGTTGAGGTCCGGTTATAGAGAGGAAAAAGGAAGGAACAAGATGGGTTGATGATGAGTTCATGAAGGGTTTTGATACCCTAATCTAAGGGTTAAGTCCTAGCAATTATCAATCACAAGTAAGTATCCCTTATCTTGATTCTATAAAGTTGTAGTTAAGTGGGAAGTGGGTTTTCATCATATGATCAAAGTATGATCATATGATGATATAGAAAGAAAGTTGGGTAAGTTTTGATGGGTTATGTTAACCCTTAATATTGGTATTGATTGTTATGTTGTTAGGTTTTGGTTATTTATGAAGATTAATGATGATGATGGAAGATAGTGGTGATGATGATGTCTTTGATATTATTTAGCTTGGATTAAGGTAAGTAACTTGTACTAAAACATGTGTTATATGTGTGTTACCCATATATGTGTTATGGTTGTAATAAAGTTTAGTGCTTGGATTGAGTAATGGATGAAGATAAGGGAAGTGGTGACTAGTTATGAGATAGTCAAGCAAGTATGCAACTAATTGTTAGCGAGACTTGTGGTAGCTTATGTGATGAAGGTTTATGTGGTAGATTGAATGTTATGTTTTGGAAGCAAAGTAAGTGATCATGATGCTTATGTGCTAATATGTGTTTTATGTCGGGTTACTTACTAAGCGAAAGCTTATGGTTTAGTTGTCTAACCCTTTTGTAGGTTTGTATGCTATCATGGAAGGCTTGGACTAAAGATAAAGGTTTGGTTATGTGATATTAGAAGATTGGTAAGAAAGTAGAGCTTAGGTAGATACCGAGCTCAAGTGTAAAGTTTGTACCCCCGCTGGTCTTTTATTGGTTGGTAAAGTGTAGCCGTGTGGCAAATGGTATGTTAAGGTTGTCCAAACGATTTGGTGGTCAACCGTTGTGTCAAAGTATGTTTTATGTGTTTATAGTTCAAGTTAAAGGGGCGTTTGGATTAAGTGTAAATATACCCATTTTGGGTTGTAAACGGGTCAAGTGATTGTGAAACAGATTTGATATGTTTAGTTAATGATTTTGGTTAAGTTTGAGGTGTTGTGGAAGTCGTATGGGTTGTATATAGTGAAAATGGGCTAGAAACGAAAAGTATTTTGAAGTTGCAGACCCCAACCGGCGGCTGGGATCTCAACCGGGGCGGTTGAGACTTTCTGAGAAGCCCAACCGGCAGTTGAGATCTCAACTTGGGCGGTTGGGACTTTCTGAGGAGCCCAACCGGCGGTTGGGAGGTATTTCTAGATTTTCGCTATTTTCGAAAAATCACATCTTTTAAACCGTAAGTCGTTACGGGTCGCGCCACCCGTCGTTTTGAAGGTAATTGAGTCTAGTTTCATTTAAAAATAGTCTCAAGGTCTGAATACTTATGGATTTTTATAAATGGTTAAAAGAGTAACAGGATGTCCGTAAAAGTCAAGTGTTTCCTCGTATAAAGTTCAAAGTTTTTGGTCTAAGCGGGCACGAGGTGTAACATTTGTAACATTTCTCAAAGTCTTAGCTCAGATTGTTTATAGATAATATAAAAGAAATTAAGTTGCTTAGTTTGGTTTAGCTTGAATGTTTGTTGGTTCAAAAAGCTGTGTCAAATAGATGTGTAAATCTGGTGGTGGTGGTGATGGTGTTGTATTGAATGAGGGAAAAATAATTGAAGATGAAGATGAAATAGATTTGTAAGTTGTAACTGGGTTTGTGTTTTTGGTGGATGAGAGTGAGAAAAAGAAAAGAAAATAGATGTGAAAATGTGTTTTGTGAAATAACAAAAGCACACTTACACATGAGAAATAAAAAAAGAATTGGCGCGAATTTTTTTGTGCCACTTGACGACTTCTAATCAAAAGTAAAAAAGTCGCAAGTCGTTCGGTCTATTTTGAGAAAAATATATTTTTTTTGTCTAGAAAAGATAAAAAACTTGAGCGATAGAGTTATTTAGAAAATTGGCAAGTTAAATTATATATTTTCCAGATCAATTATAAATTTAACAATTTTTCAAAAACAAACACTATATTAATTTTAAAAACCAACGCTTTGTATTTCAGAAAACACACAATTTGCATCAAGGATTAAATCAAAATTACGATTTTGCAAGTATAATTATTTACCGATATAGACGGTCGGTTTACGCGAGTACGTTTACTGTACGGTAAAACTTGCATATTTGCATTAACAAAAAAACGTTTGAGGTTAGAAAAAAACTAAAAAGTAATCTTGACTTTTTGACCTTGCATTACACAGAGTTTTCAAAGCCCCAAAAATTATCAAAAGAATCTTTCTTTATTTCATCAATCAAACAAATCCCAGAAACCCTTTTCATTAAAGATGATGAAAAATTAAAGATCTTGTTAAATAACTCTTCTTAAAACAAGAATAATCGGTATGGCTGAGTATTCAAAGGAAGATTTTATACATCTTGTTAAAAGAATTGGGGCTTTTTTATCTTCCAAGATTCTCAATACCCAGGTCTAAATTTTCATTCTTTTTTGCATTCTAAGTGTTTGATTAGATGTTTGTTTCAAGATTAGTTGTGGGTTTTGTTTGTTTAGCTGTTTATGATGTAATTTGTATTGAAATAGTGAAAAAGATGCCAACTTTTAGTCGTTTATGTTCGTTAGTTGTATCGAGACGTGTATGGATTATACTCGAGTTTTAGTGATAGCTGATTAGTTAAGTGACCGCGTGTTTTTGCCTTAACATCCCCGGATAGATGATTAGTCAAATTGATGGAATTTGGGTTAAGTTTTACTGAAAAAAAGATGCAAACTTTTAGAATTTGCGATACCCATATTAGTGATAGATGACTGGTTTAGTGCCCGCGTGCTTGCTTTAGCTGTAAGTAGGAGGGAAATGGGAATCTGCAAGTGTAGCGTTTTTGCCTTAACATCCCCGGATAGACGATTAGTCGAATTGAGATAGCGTTGGTTAGCTAACAAGACTTGTCGCTAGTGTGTTGCAGGTATAAGCAGGTGGACTTTCGGTTAAATCTTGGAAAATTTATGTGGATAAGTTGGTGTAATTATTATTGAAAATGGTTGAATTAGGTTTACGATGTTATATGTTTACTACTTTAAAGTATTGAAACAAGATATGAACTGTAAGAATTTACGATAACCGTAGGTTAATTGTATCAAGAGATATATAGATTGTACCGACTTTCTCAAAAAAGAGATATATAGTATATGCTCCAGATGATTAGTCAAGTATCTGTGTGCTTGCGTTAATTAAGGAGGAGGAAATTTACATGTGAGGTGTGAGCTTGAAGCCTGAGCACCACATTATTTGCTCAGGAGATTGCGTTTAGCATGGCCCTATAGACAATTAGCCAAATTGGAATAATACCTTTGGTTAGCTATCAAGAATTGTTGTTGGAACCTGGAAGATATAAAGACGCGACTTGTTACTTGTTGGTCTAAAAGTTGTTTCTTTTTGTTGAAGAGCATTGTCTTCTCTAGTAGTTCTGCGATCGTATATAGAAAGCCATTCATTGTTTTGATCTAATTGATTCTCTTGATACTTTGCATTTACATTCTTGTCTAATTAAACTATTAAAGTATGCAATTCATGGCTACGTTAATCTTCTTGGACATGTGTTTTACCTTTTCATTTGATTTTGATAACTCCCTTCCTCTGATAGCCTGATGAAAGTTGCTACAATTCTATTATTTCGGGTGTCCCGTGGAAATTGCTACATATTTGGTTTTGATTAATTTTTAAGCTACAATTACTTATTTCCTGTTGTCATAATTAGAATTATTTGATGGTATTTATTTTAGTTAGTAAAGTTACCACGTTTATATCATTGTTGGATATTTTGGACATGTGAGCAATAGTTCCGCATTTGATTAAGGTCAAACATTGCAATTATTTATAGAATGTATAGAGTTATATCTTGCTTTGTATCTTGCTAGGAGCCTAAGTTTTAACAAGCATCGGGTGGCACTTACACAAAATGCTAATCATATAGGATATACAATCTCTTCGAACTTTTACTAAAAATAACCTGGAATATCATTACCAACAATGCACATATAATTGGAAGGATTGGGCCTAAAGAAATTAGAGTATTTAAGCTTGGGTCACAACGGAAGCAAGTCTAGGCGCGTGGCTTTTTTATGCAACCCTGTTAAATATGCATGACATTGTCTCCACATGGCATATTGTTTTAGGTGGTGTTTGTTTTTCTGAAAAAGCAACTTTTGAGGTCTTATGTATAGAGCGGAATGAGATATTGTCAAGTAGACTGGTTGTTTTTCAAAAGTTATTAAGAGGTAAAAATGTCCTTAATATTAAAAAAATAAAAATACTTGACTCCTTAGTTTTTAATAACTTCTCGTAATACCTATATGCTAAAAACGCACAGCCGACACCACCCTTGCTCTCACCAACCACTAATTCAGTGACCACCATCGACGCCATCCGTCATCACCACCGCCATCCCCACTGCCTCAGTCACCCTAGCAGCATCGCTGTCCCGGATTCATGAAACGGAAGGTGGAATAATGATGTCGTTGTTGATTCAATCTTAGTTTAGATTTAATAATTTGACTTATAGCACATACCCCTTAATCCTTTATGCTTATCTGTGTAAAATTCAAACCTTTTTATAACATTCAAACTGGATCTATTCAGCATACCTTAGTTCTTTCAAGAATTATTACCGTGTATATACTCATGTTTTAATGGGTGGATTATTCTTTGACAAGCTGATGAAAAATTTACATTAATACCGTGTAGATCTAAACATGCTGCATGATACTAGTTGGTCTAAAAGTTAATTTTTCAAGATCTGGTTGGTCCTCCGTATTCACATTCATGGAAGGCTAAACTAGGCACAAATCTCTTTGCACGAATATGTTACCTTTTGAGTTGCTTTTGATCCCTTCTCCCATGAAAATGCTACTTTTTGTATATATGCTGGTGTCTCAAGAAAATTGCATCATCTTCATCAGCCATCATATATAGAAAGCCAATCGTTGTTTTGATCTATTTCATTTTCTTGATCCTTCTCATCCCCATTCATGTCAAACTAAAGTAGGAAAGTTATGTTTGTATTAATATCTTTGCACGTATCTGTTAACTTTCCCTCTGTCACGAAAACTGCTGCAGTTCTATTATTTTGGGTAAAAGGATGAGGTTTTTCCTCTTTAGATTTCGGGAAGGGTGAGTCTTTGATTCATATGTAATTGGCCTAACCTGGGTATCCCCAGCCATTTCCGACCCTTTCCCTAGCCACCCCTAGATGTGTACCTAGTGAGGTTTGAACCTGAGACCTCTTGTGAGGACACATCACTCTGCCACCTTGGTGGTGGTTGCAGTTTTATTATTTCGGGTGTTCCGTCAAAATTAAAATCTCAAGCTAAAATCTATTTTGTGTCTGGTGTTATAATTTAAATTTCTTAATGGTAATGCTTTTGTAAAAAAGTCCCCCTGTTTAAATCATTGATGGGACGTTGGTACATTAGAGCAGTGGCCGAACACTTCTTTTAGTGAGGTCAAACATCGCAGTTTTTATAGGAGATTAGAAAGCATAGAGTAGTATCTCGCTAGGCACTAATTTCTACTTGGTAGCACTAATGATTTGTATCAAAGTGTCAGATCATACATCATGCTTTCTCAATTTGTCTGCGTTTTGTGATGTCTTTGATTTTCAGCTAGCTGATAATCACTTTGAATAATATAACCAGCAATGCACATCTAGTCAAAAGTTGTAAGCCAAAAAGAAGTTGGGTCAGAATTGAAGAGAGCCTAGACATACGGTCTCTATAAAAGTTGCAATGTTTTCACATGACATATCCTGTAAAGTATCTGCCTATATGCCGATCTTCCTTTAATGCAGACCAAAAAATGAAATTTATTGGCCTTATCATTGGCATCATTTTATTTGTAGTCTCAATAATGGACAATTGATGAAATAGTCAACTTTGACTTCAGATCTTTGCAAGCAAAGGAAATTTTATGGGAAAAACGAAGTGGTTGCTATGTAAATCGTTATGACATTCCATTGAATTTGGTTTAGCTGTTCAGCAGTGAATTCTATCTTTTGTTTTTGCAGTATTGGGGATCTCATCATTTTAATATAGTCTTCTTTATTTATTTCCATTGCATACCGCCATTGGCAATTAGTACAATATCACTATCTACAGGCACACAGTTTTTCTTCTGCTGATGCTTTGTAAAGGATAAGCTTGTCATTTCTGTCTCTGTGTCTCCTTGTTTGTTGGTGATCACATTCATTTTGTTTTTTGTAGTTTTTAACAAAACAAAAATTTTAACATCCTGAAATCTGATTGCAGGATATACGGTCTGTTTGGGCTGTAGCGGGACTTGCTGTTGCAGTAATTTTCACGTGGAGACTGTTACGAACACCCACTGTACCGCGAAGAAGACAACCTAAACGTCAGGCTCCTGGAGCCAGTACTTCTGGAGTTCATACTCATCCAGATGCAAATTTGTTTCCTTCTAATGTTACTTCATCTTCTGAAGATTCAAGAGCGCAAAATGTTATTGATGAGTTCTTTCAGCCTGTAAAGGTATGTTGAAAGTTTAATATATTAAATTTATAAAATATATAATGATGGCGGTGTGGTGGTCTTTTTTACTTGATGCTTGTATTATTGCTGCAGCCTACTTTAGGACAAATAGTCAGACAAAGATTAAGCGATGGAAGGAAGGTATGCTTTTGATATTATAAAATCATCTGATCTACACATATGCGTGTTCATTTATTTTTATTTCTTGCTCAATAAGATAGGAAATCAGTGCTTGATGTGCAACCACTCTACATCAATAAGATAGGAAATCATCCTTTTTGTATTTGTAAAATCATGCCCTCTCACAGCTCACTTATTTCCAAAAGAAACATGGTTCCCTTAAAATGCATATGAGATCATTTGGATCTATGAATTCTGCGTGACATGAAAATTTGGACCACAAAATTTAAAATGAGCTTATGAACTTGGTGATACATAAGGTGTAGGTCTAATGCAGCCAATTTTTGTACATGCCAAGAAAGATTTATGGCCACATTTTGATCCTACTAGTCTTTTCTTGCTTACCTTGGCTTACTGCCATTAACATGTTATTGTTTGGTTCTTGTAAAAGTAGTATTCTTAGGGTAAACGTATACAATATACACTTAGTCAAGTGACACTCCACGATTCATCTATTTCTTCCTCAGTAACGGATCAAATTTTGAATTCAGTTTAAATGATTTGGAAGCAGAGTTAATTAACATTTTGGGAAATATAAGTGGATAAGAAAACAATTTAGTTTATTGAAGAAAAAAAGAGTACAACAAGTCATCTCTTGTTAGCTAAATCCATACATACCTGTCAGGTTATTCATTTAATTGAAGTTCTTGGGCTGTTTGTGGGTATTGTGTTTTCTGGGCATCTCTAAAGTCTAAACTCTAAATGTCTAATCACTTGGGTACTTCTTAAGTTTCATCAAGATCCCCCACACATAAATACATACAGTAATTGAGTTGGGCCTGCGCCGTGTGATGTAAAGAAGAAATAGTAATAATAAGTGAGTAGTTAGACAATATACATCCTTGTCAAATAAGTTGGGCCATCTACATTCTTCCGTTAGCAAACGTTAGACAATATACATACCTAGGGACGAACGATGCTCATTATCTGCTACACATGGCTATCCCTCTGTGTTTTGTTTTTTCTTCTGAGTTCTTCTTACTTTCTTAGGAATTCCCCTTGGGTTCTATAAAATTCCATTTTCCTCGTCAAATTAAAAGTTATCAGCAATTTAACACTTGACTTCTTTTTATCTCACTCTTTGCCTTTTTATGACGTTTTAAACCTTGTGGTTAAATTGTGAACACTATATCATGTGTTGAACTCTGAATTTGATCTAACCACGGGAATGGTTACCAATAGTCTAAAATTGTTTGTATGTATTAACCACTATATGTTATTTTCTTGGCCAATCATTAGTTCATTACTTCTTGACCTAATATCGACAAAAAACCTTCTTTGAGTTCTTTCATTTGGATTTTGTAAGTTTTTTAAATAAATAACTCTGCATAACACAATTTCACTTGTGTGTGTAGTATCATACAAAGTTTATTTATTAGATGCTTGACGCCTATAGTAGGAATTTCAGTGAAAAGATATAATATAAGATAAAGTAATTTTTTATAATCATCTCTAACATATAACTGTTTTCATGATATTTTATGAAGGTAACTTGCCGTTTGCTTGGGGTTATACTTGAAGAAAGTACTCCGGAAGAGCTTCAGGTCGTGGTTCTTTTCTTGTTAATGTTTTATTCACACATATTTCTAGAGGTGTCAATTTCAACTCATTAACTTTATGGGCCAATATGGGTTGTTTAATTCTGTCTCAAATGCTCTTTTTAGCTAATAAGGGAATGTGTCAAACTGTTTGAAAGTTGCCCATAGTCCTAGCATTGCACTGAAGCATGGACAACATTTTATATGAAGATTAAAATATTTCTGTAATAATAGTGTTTTTGTAATCATAATAAATGCTTTCATCTTAGTCATAGACAACAAGTCGTTGCTGGTCAATGCGACCTGCCCCATTTTATCCACTATTGGAAAATGACACCTTTCAACCTGAATCCGTTACCCTCCAATTTAGCCCCGTCTACATATTGCTTTTGGAAAATGACTCACTTAACTAGTTGTATCTTGCAGAACAAAGCAACAGTGAGATCCTCTGTTTTGGATATACTGCTAGAGATCACAAAATTCTGTGACCTTTATCTCATGGAAACAATCCTGGATGATGAAAGCGAAGTATGTATTTGCTTGTCTTATTTTAGTATATCTTTACTTGTTTATTATGGTTCATCATCTTGTATTCTCAAGTTAATTGATCCAACACCAATCAAAAACTACATTTTGTGGTTCCCGCTTACATTGTGAAAGGATCGTGATTATGTGGTCATATGTCTTGTTTCTTGATGCAAAAGGAATTGAAATTGGGAACCGCAAAATGCACTGGCGCTCTAAGGAATATGATTAAAAAAATTGAAACTCTAATCACATAAAAAAGTACTGCAAATAGAAAAATCACTGATGTCATAATGTAAGCAAGCTTAAAATAGTCATATGTTTGGAAAATAGTAATAGATATATTATACAATTGAAGCCTACATGTATTTCATCACATTATGCATGCTTTAGCTGAGCAACTAGATACCATTGCAACATTCCTTTTGTTGATTTTTTTTCTTGCTGTGAACTTCTTGTGCTTTCGTCGGCTAATTGTTACTTCTTTCTATTTGTAGAAAAAGGTTTTAGCGGCATTGGAAAATGCTGGGATCTTTACATCAGGTGGCTTGGTCAAAGACAAGGTAAAAGTGTAAAACCAATTGATAACCAGTATTTATAATCCTATTCTACTCCATGAACCATAGCTAGAGTCTCTTTGAACCTGAAAATTCAAACAAAGCCAAAAGTGGATTTGGTGGGTGGGGAGGGGTGGGGGAGAGTTCTGTAATTATGATCATTTGGTAGTTGATAGCAAGAAGGTTAAGGGCATTACATGTGTCAATATAAAGGGTCATTAGGTATGAGGAAGCATTACACGTAATCATCAATGGCAAAAAGTATTTTTACTCTAGGATGCATATTTCTAATCAAAGTGCAATTGCAGGTTCTATTTTGTAGCACAGAGATTGGAAGAACGTCGTTTGTTCGGCAGTTGGAGCCTGATTGGCATATAGACTCGAGTCGAGAAATTAGTACACAGTTGGCGGTATGTACAATTACACACTTTTTAAGTCAAGTAACATTAACTATGAAATGTTAGCATTGATTTATGGTAATCTGATTATGCAACTAAAAGAGGTTATCGCTCTAGTCACCATAATAAGAAGTAAAAGGACGGGGGGTAACATGGGGGGGGGGGGGGGGGGTAATAAGAAGTAAAAGGGGGGGGGGTAACATTTGAGTTATTCCCCATATTCTATCATGGTGAAAGAAGGTGACTATTGACTTGAAGTACGTAGGTTCCCTTGGTAGACTTCAGGGGTTTGTTTGTACTTTGTAGAAATTGACTACTTTGAGGGGTACTCAAAACAATTTTCCCCTAATACAACTATGCAAGGTAGTAACGTGTATAACTGTATATGGCCAGAACTTTGCGTGTATGACTTACGTACACACCATGGAAGTTTATTAGTTATCATGTTATAGGTGAATTTGGGTTTTTTTTTTGTCTTATAACATCGTAAAAGAAATAATTTTCTAGCTAAAAAGGGAATGTGCCCAATGGGTTGAAAGTCACCCAAAGTTCTTTTTTAATGCATACATCTCCTTTGTTTTATTTCCAATATTTAGACCAATATTCTTATAACAAATTATTATTTTTGGGGTGATTAATGCACAAGTTATTGATATTTTCTTTAAAAAATTGAACAAAAAAGCGTTTGTGTGTCAACCTAAATGGCCTGGCCCGTACTTATAAATGGTCTGTTGACCTGAACCGATTTTGACATATTTACATAGCCCTTTCTGCTCTCCCATCTTTCTACCTGTACCCCACATCATATGATGGAATTTTTCATTACTGTATATTTTGTAGGAACAACCACTCAAAAAATTTCTTGATAGCTGCCAAATTAACTAGGTGGAAACAGTGTTCCAAAATGTGGACTACACTTCCACTTGAAGTTAAGTGACTTAATTGGTTGATGTCCTACCAAGTGATGAATTAAGCGACATTTTCTTTAAATAGATATTTAACCATCTAGGCCTATGTTATAGGAGTGTGGGACAAACGGATTGAACATTAGTTTATTTGTGAAGTCAAATGCATATATTGTGTTAGCTCATCCAAATATGTTACAAATTTAGTTGTTTGTTCTAGCCTGACTCAACTAGAATCCTAATCAACAATCTTTCCAAATTCTAGTGAAACCAGTTCAATGATTACAAAAAGAGTGATTAACATCTGTAACCATTGTATTCGACATCGGTCTTGAAAACAAACTACACTAGATAAAATGAAATGCTTTAGACAAATTTTACCTCAATATAGTGGACATAACTCAATTTAAATTGTGCTATGTTTTCTCTTTAAAGATGTGGTAAAAATGCATAAATTGCGCTAAAAGGACGACCAAGAACATAACAGCATCTTAAAAGTCAGTGCTTGCTTATTTATACGAATGATTGGTAGAATACCAAATTCGATGGGTTACGAGTGTTTTGAACATTTTATAAATGCTGTAGGGTTATTCTATTCTTTTAATCTTTGACGTTATTATGTGCTTACTATTTTGTTAGATTTTATTTATTTTTATGTCAAATGATAATTACGTTTGCCTCTTGCATCTGCTCACTTTAACAAGGGCTGAGAATGATCTTTTATATTTTTCATTTTCTTTGTTCTGTGATCACAGAGGTTCATCAAGTATCAGCTTCACATCTCGACAATCAAACCCGAGCGAATTGCTTCTAATGTATTCAGTTCTTCATCCTTGGAACAGTTTTTCAGTGTTTGAGTTTCGGCAACCAATCAGCGTCCCTTGGATGTTTCTTTATTTAGCTTTTTCTGGTATCGTACCTTATGATGTCATTCTCATTACATGAGGCTTGATTTGTGCAATAGATTTGGTCTGTGTAGTTTATGTTACAGTCAAAGATAAAGAACTTGGTTGATGCTGGACTGTCACCTTTCTAGACGCTTTCTAGGAACTTGTAGCCATTGATCTATATAATGTGTCTAGTTTTTGTCATTTCAAATTGCACCGTAAGAAGAAATGAAAGATTCGGTCTGGACTTGCTTAATTAAAACATGTTTGCATATGATATAAAATTCTTAGCGTGAATTTTCCAGGCTTGTGTATTTTATTTTTATCTCTTGGTTTCATCTTTTCTCGAAAAGGCTTGATTTCCATTTCCATGAACTACTAGCAATAAGTTGGTTTGTGGATATAATAAGTTGTTTGTTGAGTTGTTTGATATGTACTCACCCCTAGTCTATTTTATCTGGCTTTATGCTACTTGTATTAAACTCCCATTTACTACTATTTCATCATCCCTTTACAAGAAGAATGAGCAAAAAGAAGTTGAATAAAAAAATGTGTTGAAAGGTGAAGTGATGTGAGATGGTTGAGAGTGAAAAGTGAGATGGTGGTGAAGGAGAGAGAAAGCTGATGTGGCGCTGAGGTATAAGGTGAAATGGTGTGAGGGATGGGGCGGTCTAAGAACACTTGAAAGCATTTAACAGTTGAACTTTTGTTATTTTTCATTTTGCTTGTTGCACATAGGCTTCCCATGTTATTTTGATTTCTAAATATTTAGGAATTTTTTTGTGAGAGATTTATAGAAAAATGTTCTATTCAGACCAAAAAAATACAGAATTTTGCTAAAATTTCTTTAGTTATTATCTGTGTAGATATTCTCTATTAAATATAAATAACTATGTCTCTGTACCGACTGAACCAATGACTATTCATGATTCCATAATTGAATCAATTCCATACTGGTTCCAAATTAGAGGAATGTTATGGTAAAACTTCGTTTAAAACGATGTGGTAGAAAGCGACGTGCGACTTGAAGGACATGATCCGGTGTGGATTCTTATTGTTACGCTATCCCAGTCATGATTTTCCTTCCCCTAAAGGGAGACCTTTCCCTTATTGAGTCTTTTAGGCCGGTTGTGGGATGAGTCATTTCTTCGGACAAAATAAGATTATGGAAACACTTACTCGGAATCTCACTTATCAGATTCTATTATGGAAGACATAATTTTTTCTGCAGAATTCACCATGATATATCTGATGGGCAATAGGTCTAGAAAAGTATCTAAAATAAAAACTTTAGATAATTGTACCCTGTCAAAGTAAGGAACCATTAGGATTCTTGTTGGTTGAAACCTCGAGTTATCTTGGTAGAAATGTAGTATCTTTATTTTCGTCTCAAGAAATCTTTTTATTTTTTTTGTTTTTTTTTTTCACAAGGAATTGTGATGTCTTTCTACGGGATCGCGGGTCTTTATTTGTGGTGCACAATTTCGTGGAATGTAGGTAGTGGTTATGATCGATTTGATAAAAGATGAAATAATGTGTATTTTTCGTCGGGGATTTCTGTAAGAAAACATAATTTAACTCACACAAAACTTTATTACTTTCAGAAAATCAAAGTACAACCAAACTGATAACCAATAACCAAAACACATATCTCAATCTATATGAAGAACCAACCACTAGATCACCACAACTACTATTGTGTGATCCTTATATCTAAATTGATATAAGTTCTATTACAACTGAATAACAAACTGAATGAAACAAGATTTGATCAAGATGATCAGATCTAAGATTAGGGTTATAAATGAATCGGCTATCAAAGAATCTGGCTTATATACATCTTCACACCAACTTTGACATATTGCTCCACAAGTCCTTGAGTAAATTGCAATTTAGCCCCTCCGTGCTTTTCCTTTATTATTTCCACCTCTTGTCTTCCAAAATATGTTCAAACTGAAACCAAACAATAAAACACAAAACTAGAAATGATAACATCAGTCCTTCAAGTATTATTTCCAAGTTCAAGATTATAATTTCAACAATTTCCTAGAAAAAATCGTCGGGTCTTCCTCCATTTCTTATAAAAGATATTCATTCCGTCACAATAGAAGTTAAAGAGGGTATTTATGCTCGTCATGTCCTTTATATGGATATCAAAGGCCATGGAGCCATTCCATTGACTATTCACACTTCTAAAAAAACACATGCACCAGCTTACTTATGTTTAAAAATAACCGTATTTAATATATTTCTTCTTCGTTGCCTTTTTTTCCTTAAAATCAACGTCAAAGACCATTTTTAGCAGACATGTGGCCCGAAACACTCGACGTATGATGAAGGGTTAACTCTCGGCGGGGCAGATGAGTGACGATGTTAGGCATCAGTGGCACATCCGGAATTGATGGGTGTTCTTTTCCCCCGATGAATGGTTTTCGGTGACATGCAGGATGACCGTGCGCGTACATTTCAAACTCATTTTGAAACAAAAAAGATCGTTGTCCCAGCCAAAAGGATTCACTATTTAGCAATGGGAAATGACTGGTGTTGAATGGTGTCATTCATAGATAAAAGATGAGACTAAGTTATCTTTGTTTAAGATCTGGAACTAGGTGGTGTCGTGGTAGTTTCAATGATATGCAAACATGAGACGATTTACGTTTCAATGACAACGGTGGGAAAGATGATATTTTAATCAAGCGAAAATTACCTGACATGACTCTGTCCTAACCTATTGATAAGCAGAGGACTGACTTTTTGCCATTTACCCAAATGGACATGTTGGTCGCGAAGGATGATACGGGACCAACCAAATCAACACATGTCATCTTCTTAATAAAACTACAACCAAAAAAGAAAAAGAAAAAACCAATCCACTCATCAGGTCGCGAACAATACTACGGGACCAACCAAAATTTCGCTACCAAATGAGATATTTATAAAAAAAAAATGCAAAATCACCCTTGAACTTATGTATATTTACAACTTTTTTATATAACAAACTTTATTCATCAAATATCTAGCAAATATCTAGCGAATATCTCGCTAATAAAAAATATACCGTTGCGAAGAGCTTTGGATTACGAACAAAATGAGCCCAATATCGATATGCTTTTGACGTATGTACGATTTTATAAAAAAATGTTAAAGTGTGATATTAAAAAAAAAAAAAAAAAAAAAAAAAAAAAAAAAAAAAAAAAAAAAAAAAAACCTTTCAAAACACACTATTAAACCACAGGGACCAAAGACATGCAATTCTATAAAAAAACAAAAATCGTTTGGAATGACCAGAATATCATTTCGAAATAAAAACGTAAGCATTATTTTTATTTACAACTTTTTTATATAACAACTTTTTCATTAAATAAACACGTAATAAATTTATGAATAAAAGGATACCGTTTATGAATAATACTAAAACTTTGTTTATATAAATTTATAAATAAAAGTTATAGTTTCATATAGAAAAAAGTTGGCGTTTGATATGCTTAAACAAATAAGTTTGTTTAGTCAATGGGTTTAAGAGTGTGTTTTGATTTTATTATTATTATTATTATTTTTTATTATATAAAAACATCACTTTATTATAAACTCATAGGATCTACAAGAAATTAGAGGGGAGCCGAGATACTAACTAGGCCCCCACTTCTCTAGCTATTGCAAAGCTAATCCTACTAAAAATATGAGCCGCGGCACGCGCTCGGATGTCTTGAGTCACAGAGAACTTTCGGATCCGCTTCAGTAGGGCCACAGCATCCGTCCCAAGTTCAACATTTTTTATAAAATCGTACGTACGTCAAAAGCATATCGATATTGGGCTCGTTTTGTTCGTAATCCAAAGCTCTTCGCAACGGTATATTTTTTATTAGCGAATGCGCTAGATATTTGACGAATAAAGTTTGTTATATAAGAAAGTTGTAAATATTCAAAAGTTCAAGGGTGATTTTGCACTTATTTTATAAATATCTCATTTGGTAGCGAAATTTTGCTTGGTCCGTAGTATTGTTCGCGACCTGATGAGTTTTTTTTTTTTTTTTTTTTTTTTTTTTTTTTTTTTTTTTTTTTTTTTTTTTTTTTTTTGTTTTTTGTTTTTGTTTTTGTTGTTTTGTTTTTGTTTTATTAAGAAGATGACACGTGTTGATTTGGTTGGTCCCGTATCATCCTTCGCGACCAACATGTCCATTTGGGTAAATGGCAAAAAGTTAGTCCTCTGCTTATCAATAGGTTTGGACAGAGTCCTATGAGATAATTTTCGCTTTAATCAATGGGTTTATAGTTTATTTACTTCCCTTTTAGCTATGGTGAGAGATAATGTGAGGAACATGATACTATTTGCTATTTAAGCGAAAAGCAAAAACCAATGAGTTTACAATCACATGATTTTATGGATAACAATTCACATTTATTGATTTTTAATTAGATAGTACTCTAACATAGTAATAATAGAAATATATAAGGGCCCGTTTGGTTTGTAGATGAGTTTAGGATTTAGATTTAATTTGGATTTGGATTTAGATTTAGTTTGAATTAAATGAAAAGAGAGAAAATAAATAATTGATAAGTTTATTTTATATATCTATTTGAAGTAAAAATGTAAAAAATAAGAATAAAAATAAGTAACATATGCCTACAAAATAACATCAAAAAATATATATAAAAAAATATATACATTTTATTGATCATACTTTTTAAAACCTACCTAAGTGGGGTGGATTGAATTTTTGTACTCAAAGTACCATGTCAGACTTGTGTTAGTGGATTAGGATCAAACCAAACACATCTTTAAATGATACTTTCAATCCAAGCCCCTCAAAACCCGCATACCGAACGGACGCTAATAGTTTTAGTACTTACTACTTACAACTCCTACAATCTATGACCCGTATTTTTATGAGAAAATTCCTAACCCAAAATGCAAAGGGTGGCCCCAAATTTAGCAAAAAAATAAAAATAAATCAACTTCCTAATTAGGCCAGTGCGACTTCACTAAATTCTTGATACGTGTCCATACTTTTAATACAAAAAATACAATAACATTTTCCTTTATCTACTATAAATTGATAAAAGTACTGTTAGGATCTCTGAGAAATAAGGATTTCTCATTACTGCCGATAGTTTATTTTTGTTTCTGCTGATAGTAGTTGTTACCGTGGGTTTTAGTAATTGTTATCCCGTATGTTTAGAAAGTTTGTTAGATTTATTTTTAGAAGAGATCATGTTTATCTCTTCACACGTTTTCTTGTATGACGGGTTAGGGTTAGGGTTTCTTATCAGTATAAAAGAAATAATTCCGTCTATGAGTTTGATATATCTTGGTACGACATTACAATATTCAATAACACAATTTCTTAGTTCATAGTCTGATCCATAGAGGATCATTGTCTTCTATTATTTTCTTCTTTACATTCTTGCTGTTTAGTTTCCGCATAAACGCAAGTCTTACTCCTAGAGATTCTCGTTTAACCAAGCTCTATCAAGCTAGAAGCACTCGATCCTACAAGTGGTATCAGAGCCTGGTGAGGATCTCTGATAAAGAAGAAAAAGTTCTCTTTCAAATCTCTTAACCCTCTCTCAATGGAAGGCGAAAACCCTCAAATCAATGTCATTAACCAGGAAGAACATCAACCCAAACCTGAAACCTCACAAGTCCAAACACAAATTGTCACCACTATGTACAACAACAATGCTAAATTCCCATACCTAAAGAAAGATGAGTATGAAGTCTGGGCCATGAGAATGGAATATTGGATCACGAACAGTGATTACAATCTGTGGAATGTGATTCTTAAGGGAAACAACAAGAAGAATACTGGAAGGGATAATGATGGCAACATCTATATAGAGCCACCTGTTACAGCAGAAGAACACCTTGCTGTACAAAGGGAAACCAAGGCAAGAACCCTTTTGCTTCAAGCTATTCCAGAGGATCATATGAGTGATTTCCATCACCTGGATGATGCTAGAAAGATCTGGCATGCTGTAAAAGCCAGATTTGGAGGGAATGATGAATCCAGAAAAATGAGAAAGTCTATGCTTAAGCAAGAGTTCCAGGAATTTAAGATCTCTGAGGCTGAGGGGATTCACAAAGGTCTGGTATCAAAAACAACAGTTAGCATATGAAGTAAAAATAAAGGTTTTGGAAAGAGATTTAAAAAACGCCACTAATGAGTTTAAACATTCTGAAAGAGAAAAAGCTAAGGTGGTGTTAGAAAAACAGGATTTACAGTCTAAGCTAGATGATTCCTTGGCTAGATTTGATAAATGGAAGGAGTTATCTAAAAACCTTCACAAGTTAATTGATAGTTCTATGTCTACAAAAACTAAAAGAGGTTTAGGGTATGGTGACCTGATAGGGCCAAATCAATTTTATGACCCTAATGAGTATAGTGTTTTTGACCCTGAACCTGTAGATTATAGAAAACCTGTAAAGTATGTAAAGGAGGGTGGTATGAATGCTGTTCCTCCACCCATAACTGGAACATTTAAACCTGCTGATCCTTTTGTTGACTCCGATGATTCACAAATGTCTTATGGCAAAAAGGCAAAGAACTTGCCTGATCTTGATTGTGACTCTAATGAATTTGTCTCTTGTTCTTACAGTGACAAATCTTCAGAAATCAAGACTAATGACTATGCCACATGTGGATCAAGTGACAAGTCAGCTTCAATAAAATCAGAAGATCTCTCCTCAGAAGTAGCTACTGATGAATCTCAATCAAAGACAGCTGCATTTGAAGATATTTCTTTTGATAGTGTTAAAAACAATAATGTTTCTAGTTGTGGTTCTGTTTCAAACAATTATGGTTGTGGTTTTAATTTTGTTAAGGATAATTTTGTTTCATGTGTTGGTTTGAATTATTCTGTTTGCAATGAGAAAAATAATGTTAAGAAAAAGTCCCCTAGAAAGAAATCGTGCTTTGTGTGTCGTAGTTATGATCATCTTATTAAAGATTGTGACTATTATGAAAAACAGATGGGTATATATGCTTGTCAAAATAGGTCTGTATGGAAAAATGTCAATGATATTCCCCCTTATATTCCACAAGCAGCAAGAATAAACTCTGGTAGAACTTCGGTTGCTGCTGGCAAGCCAGTTTCTGCTGGTAAGCCTGTTGCTGCTGATAAGTCCATTCCTATCGATAAGTCTGTTGCTACTGGTAATCCAGTTCCAGCTGGTAGGATCAATCCTGCTGGTTGGAGAAGCAATGCTTCTAGACCTTTCTGCAGACCTACTAGCACTTACTTTCAAAATGATATGAGACCTGTTTATTTTGACACCATGCACATGGGAGGGGCAAGATGGAAAACTGCTGTTAAGTCCTCAGCAGGTTGTTCTTGGAGAAACAATAACCAATATATGAGAATGGGGTCCAAGATCAATGGTGGATCTCATCAATCTCCATGGTTTAATACTTATTGATCCACTAGGCAGGCTCAAGTCAGAAATGGCTTGGGTCTCTCTTGTATCTAATGTTGTAAATGTATTCTTTGTTTCAGGAACTTCTTTTTAGAAGTAAAGATGTTGGCATTGTTGACAGTGGATGTTCCAGGAGTATGACAGGAAATTTAGAGAGATTGCATGACTTTGTGCCTTTGAATGGAGGAACTGTGACATTTGGAGGAGGAGATGGCATAATTTCTGGGAAGGGAACTATCAAAACTACTAAGCTGGACTTTGAAGATGTACTTTATGTGAAGGAACTCCAAAACTTCAACTTGTTCTCTGTCTCACAAATTTGTGACAAGAAGAACAGTGTTCTCTTCACTGAGACTGATTGCTTTGTGCTGTCCAAGGACTTCAAGTTGCCTGATGAAAGTCAGATTGAACTTAAAGTTCCAAGGACTTACAACCTTTACAGTTTCAATCTTAGTGATGTTCAGCCTGAGGGTTCACTTGCTTGTCTGGTGGCAAAAGCTTCTGTGGATGAATCTATTAAATGGCACAGAAGAATGGCTCATGTGAATTTCAAGACCATTAACAAGCTGGCTAAGAATGGTTGGGTCCATGGGCTCCCTCTCAAGATCTTCTCTAATGAACACCATTGTGTTGCATGCAACAAAGGAAAGCAACACAAAGCTTCATACAAGGCAATCACAGCTGTGAGCACCATCATTGAGCCTCTGCAGCTTCTTCATATGGATCTCTTTGGTCCTACTTCTATCAGAAGTATTGACCACAAGTACTACTGCCTGGTGATTACAGATGATTTTAGCAGGTTTTCTTGGACTTTCTTTTTGGGTACTAAAGATGAAACTTATCCAGTTATTAGGGATTTTATTACCTTAATAGAAAATCAGCTAAGTAAAAAGGTTAAGTCTATAAGGTGTGATAATGGAACAGAATTTAAGAATTCTAATCTAATAGAACTCTGTGGGAGTAAGGGGATAAAAAGGGACTATAGTAATGCCAGAACCCCACAACAAAATGGGGTTGCAGAAAGGAAAAATAGGACCCTAATAGAAGCAGCTAGGTCTATGTTAGCTGAATCTAAGATGCCCACTATGTTTTGGACTGAAGCAGTCTGCACTGCTTGTTATGTGTTGAATAGGGTATCTATTACTCGTCCTCATAATAAAACACCTTATGAACTTTTGTCTGGGAAGGTTCCAAACATTCGTTACCTTAAACCTTTTCGATGTCATGTCACTATATTGAACACTAGTGATTACCTAGGCAAATTTGATGGGAAGGCTGATGAAGGGTTTATTGTTGGGTATTCTGCTCATAGTAAAGCCTATAGGGTTTATAATCTGTCTTCTAAAAGGATAGAAGAGACTCTCAACTTAAGATATCTTGAGGATAAACCTAATTTGCAGGGTGCAGGTCCAGAGTGGTACTTTGACCTAGATTATCTGACAAACACCTTAGGTTATAATAGATTTAAAGCAAATCAATCTGTTGGTACACATGTTTCTCAAACTAACAATGCAGGTACCTCAGATGATGATTCTGATGCAGAGAGTGATGAACGACCTATAGTTGTTCCTTCTTTTCCCTCTAACAACATTTCAGGTTCAAAGATCAAAGATTCTTCTGATGTGGCTGGAGGTGATTCTAGTTTTGCAGAAGATCTTGCTAGGCTTCAAAGACAAGAGTATAATGCCAAGAAAGCTGCTGAAATGTTTGGTTCTGGGTTTTCTAAAGAGACAGAGGAGATTCTGAGAAATGTTGAAGCTGAAGTTAGAAGACAACTGAATTCTGCTGGTGGTATTCCTGGTCCTGCTGCTACCATTTCTGCTGATAGTGGATCTGTTCCTGCTGATTCTTCTAATGCTTCTGCTGATGTCTCCATTCCTGCTGATGTTCCTGTGTCTTCTCCACCTGTTGACTCTCTGGGTATTGATAACTCCCCTGAAAGATTTCCAATCCCTTCTGATCTTGGAAATTCAGTCTCTTCACGAGATAAGCTGGAAGATCCTCATTATCAATCCAGAACAGGCATTTTCACTTCTTCCTCATATGATGATGACTTCAACCCCTCCATTACTAATCAGGCATCCATAGTTGATGTCAATCCCATTGTTACCAAGAGGATCAATACAGTTCATCCTCAGTCCTTGATCCTTGGAGATTTAAATTCCCCTGTTCAGACAAGAAGCAAAATACATCAACCCAAGTTTGGAGAATCTGCTTTTCTCAGTTATATCCAGGATCAGTTAAGAAGCAATCATACTGATTACTTACATTGCCTCTATGCTTGTTTCTTATCCCAAATTGAACCAAGTAGTATAGCCCAAGCTCTTGAAAATCCTGATTGGGTTGAGGCTATGCAAGAGGAAATGCAGCAGTTTCAGAATCAGAAAGTATGGATGTTGGTACCTTTACCTGCAGGAAAGCATGCTATTGGAACTAAATGGATTCTCAAGAATAAAAGGGATGCTAGGGGAATTGTGGTTCGAAATAAAGCTCGGTTGGTGGCTCAAGGACATAGACAAGAAGAGGGGATTGACTATGATGAGGTGTTTGCACCAGTGGCAAGAGTTGAAGCTATCAGACTGTTCTTAGCTTTTGCCTCATTCATGGGATTTGTAGTATATCAGATGGATGTGAAGAGTGCATTTTTGTATGGAAGGATTAAAGAAGAGGTTTATGTTACTCAACCAAAGGGGTTTGTGGATCCTCAGAATCCTAATTTGGTTTACAAAGTGGTTAAAGCACTTTATGGTCTTCATCAAGCACCAAGGGCTTGGTATGCAAGGCTATCTGCCTTTTTGCTAAAACATGGTTACAGAAGAGGGGCCATAGATAAAACACTTTTCATCAGGAAGAACTTCAAAGATATCATTTTGGTACAGGTTTATGTAGATGATATCATCTTTGGCTCTACTAATGAAGCCTGGTGCAGGGAATTTGAGGATTTGATGAAGAGTGAATTTGAGATGAGTGCTATGGGTGAAATGACTTTCTTCTTGGGTCTTCAGGTTAAGCAGAAACCAGATGGGATCTTTATCTGCCAGGAGAAGTATATTTATGACATACTTAAGAAGTTTGATATGGAAAATGTGAAAACTGCAACAACCCCGTTTGAACCTCTAAAGCCTAAATCCAATAATGAACCTGATGCTGCTGTTAATGTTCATCTATACAGGTCTATGATTGGATCACTCATGTATTTGACAGCTTCTAGACCTGATATCATGTTTGCTGTCAGTGCATGTTCTAGACATCAGGTTACACCCTTGACTTCTAACTTAAATGCAGTTAAGAGAATCTTCAAGTATTTAAAAGGACAACCTAAGTTGGGACTTTGGTACCCAAAAGATTCTCCTTTTGTGTTGGAAGCGTATAGTGACAGTGATTATGCTGGTGCTAACTTTGATAGAAAGTCAACTACTGGGGGTTGTCAGTTTTTGGGTAGAAGGTTGGTTTCTTGGCAGTGCAAGAAGCAGACTATAGTAGCTACATCTTCTACTGAGGCAGAGTATGTTGCTGCTGCTAGCTGCTGTGGACAGGTTCTTTGGATGCAAAATCAGCTGTTGGATTATGGGTTCAACTTCATGAATACTAAGATCTTTATTGATAACCAAAGCACTATGTGCATTGTTAAAAATCCTGTCTATCATCAAAGGACAAAGCATATTGAAATAAGACACCATTTCATAAGAGATGCTTATGAGAAGCATCTTATTCAGGTGCTTAAAATTCATACTGATGATAATGTGGCTGATCTGCTGACCAAGGCTTTTGATGGACCAAGGTTTAACTATTTGGTGGTTCATATTGGGATGGTAAATCCTTAGATTCTGAGTTTGAGGAGAGGACAAAGCCTAAGGGGAGGCTTTCTGGCCTAAGGGGAGGCTTTCTGTTGTATAAGTTGTTCTTTTCTTTTATGTTTCTTAGTTCAAAAAAAAAAATATGTATATTTTGTGTGCTAATAAGTTGGTTTTGAGCAACACCTTGCAGGTACAGTGTTGGTGTTTACACCTAC
Organism: Artemisia tridentata subsp. tridentata; assembly: GCA_021014915.2. Taxonomy (NCBI): domain Eukaryota; kingdom Viridiplantae; phylum Streptophyta; class Magnoliopsida; order Asterales; family Asteraceae; genus Artemisia; species Artemisia tridentata. Next base: position 167,557,313 of record CP139509.1, read on the forward strand.
ACATCAAATGGTATTCAACTCACCATGTCTCATAGACAAGAAAGAGTTGACTCACCATGAGGGTACGGCTCTGGTGTGATAATCAAATCCGTTGATAGCTGTAATAGCTTGCTCAAAGCTATAGGGTACTTCAACTCACCCATGGTTCATTCCTGAGAGTTGAAATGGTTATCAATTCACCATGGATGTAACCCTTTATGGGATCCAAAGAATTGGCTAGTCCACAAAAGTATGGTTTGTGGTAAAGACAATTGGTATCCATATTTGGTATTCAATTCACCAAGGTTCAGTTGAAACCAAGAATTGGCTAGTCCTGAGCAAACGGCTACAGGTAAAGACAAGTCAAATCCGTTTATAGTTGCTGGTTTACTAAAAATCAGATGGTTATCAATGTACCATGGTCTTACAAACCTAAACATTGGCTACTCCAGTAGTGATGGCTATTGGTAAAGAGACATCAAATCCATTAATTTTCAATGATTCACCTCTCACAGGAGTTAACACACCTGGATGTGATGAGAATAGTATGAAACTTAAGTGATTTGATGTACATATTGTCATAGTAGCAGTCAAGCTCAAATGAATGACATGGTGACCAGCTTATTCTTTTGAAGATGATTTCCTATTGCTGCTGAACTATCGAAGTTGCTGCTGGAAGTTCCAAGTGTTACTGCTGGTTACTTACTATTGCTGCTGCTCAATCGCAATCCTCAAGCCTGAGAAGTTAAAGCTCTATCAACTGGGAATCTTGCAAGTTAACCTAGTCAACTTCAAGATTAGGGGAGGATTGTTAGGATCTCTGAGAAATAAGGATTTCTCATTACTGCCGATAGTTTAATTTTGTTTCTGCTGATAGTAGTTGTTACTGCGGGTTTTAGTAATTGTTATCCCGTATGTTTAGAAAGTTTGTTAGATTTATTTTTAGAAGAGATCATGTTTATCTCTTCACACGTTTTCTTGTATGACGGGTTAGGGTTAGGGTTTCTTATCAGTATAAAAGAAACATCCCGTCTATGAGTTTGATACATCTTTGTACGACATTACAATATTCAATAACACAATTTCTTAGTTCATAGTCTGATCCATAGAGGATCATTGTCTTCTATTATTTTCTTCTTTACATTCTTGTTGTTTAGTTTCCGCATAAACGCAAGTCTTACTCCTAGAGATTCTCGTTTAACCAAGCTCTATCAAGCTAGAAGCACTCGATCCTTTATCTACTATAAATTGATAAAAGTACCCTTAGTTACATCAACTTATCTTCTTCCACACACACAACCAACACATTTCTATTCTTCCACACACCTCAACAGATCCGACCACCCACCTTAGCCAACAATAAAGAAATTAAAGAAAAAAAATGACAACAACCAAAAACAGATCTAGCCAAAAACAGATCCAGCCAACAACAGTTAAAAAAATTACGAAAAAGTTAAACAAAGTCAACATGAGGCAACAAAAACTAGTTTACAACAACAAACCAATAAAGTTAACCAGAAAAGATTCGAACAAACATAAACAGATTTGAACAAACCCATCAAGTTAACCAAAAAGATTCAAACAAAAATCAACAGATTCGAACAAAGATCTCGGGTATTATTATTATTATTATTATTATTATTATTATTATTATTATTATTATTATTATTATTATTATTATTATTATTATTATTATTATTATTATTATTTCAAGTTAAGATCCTTTTAAAGATCACACACAAGAAAACCGTTTATTGATATTTAATCTTACCCTATACCTTGTTAAACAAGATCTTAGCCGAAATCATTACCAAGAACAAAATAGAACATAGGGGTTGTTTCGGTTGGTAGTGGTGGCCGGAGTGGGTGGTGGTGGTGGGTGGTTGTGCAGTAGTGGTGGTGTCAGGTTGTGCAAGGGGTACTCAAGCTAGTTTAAGCGTGAAAACTAGCCCGACTCTTTATCCAAAGTCGAGCTGCAAGTGAAAGTTGACTTGGATTAACTCTTGATGTTGGTTGTTCTTATTGACTTTGACTTTAATGGATGATATTTTTGTACTTATATTGAGATGATAAGATTTCAATAGGTGATTATTTTTATTTGCAAAATGTATAAGCATTAAATCAAAAGGTACAAATGGGTAAGTTTGATATGATATGTGAGTTAAAGGATATTTTGTCATTTATAATAAGACAAAATAAATTATGACAATAAAACCTAAACCAGCACTTGTACATTATTATTAAAAGTACAATAACTTTTTCATTTGTCTAATATAAATTGACAAAAATACCCTTAGTCACATCAACTTATCTTCTTCCACATACACAACCAACGCATTTCTATTCTTCCGCACACCTCAACTCCGGCCACCCACCTTAACATATCCCCTCACCCATCTCAGCCAACAATAATACCCTTAATCACATCAACTTATCCGAAACAACCTCATTACTGAGTGCATCTTCAGAATCCGAATCATAACATGGACTGCCGCCTTCATCCTACTGTTCCGATAATGCATCATCGTTATCTACACTTGCCATGAAAACTAAACTAGATGTTCTCTCTTTCGTCTGCATCTCTCTTTCTTTTGTATTCGAACATGAAGATAATACATCTCTAGATTCCATTGAACTTGATTCGGATGTTTAAGTTTAAACTTGATGTGGATCTTTAATATGAATTGTGACGGAGTATGTGTATTTGATACTTTGGGTTAAGGTATGTCGATTATCTCAGTTGATGATTTTTAACAAGAATCTTGGTTACAATCTAACTAATTATCTCGGTTAACACTAATGAAATTATCTCGGTGACTATTAAATAATTTATCTCGGTTATATCGAATATTTCATGAAAGTGCTTTTTATTGAAATTCTTGATTTTCCTCCAAAATTTGAAATTCACTTAAAAATTCAACTCTAAGATTATTCAAAATTTTTTGAATCTGAAAAATTTTAACGGCAAATTTGACCGTAAAAATTTGAGTTTCGATCAAAAAAAATAAATTTTGAACCAAAATTTTCACACTTATTCCAAAATTTGAATTTGACGTAAAAATTTGACCTTAAGACTAATCTCAAAATTAAATGTTGGGATTAAAGCTTCCTGATGTTGCTACTGCTCACATTGATGTTACTACTGCTCTAAGGATTTACAACTGCTCATGTGTAACCACTGGTAAATTTCGCCTTGTACTAAGCTTATATAATATTCAAAATAAAGAATACTTATCCATTTTCTACGTATAATTTTTTTTAAAGAATTAAACGAAATCAGTTTATCTGATCACCACAACTAACTAATGTGACGTAACTCACATCCTCAATAAACGTGCTCCCACGCAGATCGACAACAACATGCTTCATGTTTATTTCACATAAACATCTTTATATGTCAAGTACCAAAGTTTTCAACTTCTATTTTCCACTTTACGTTAATTCATTAACGTACGATCATTAAACGCTCAAACTAAACGTTTACTACATATCAAAGTTCTCACGGAAACCCTAAAATGCACTATAAAACCCTAACGTGCACTAATGACCTCTAAAGTGCACTAATGACCCCTAAAGTGCACTGAAGACCCCTAAAGTGCACTAAGGACCCCGAAAGTGCAAACCCTAAAGTACAAAACCCTAAAACTTATGTACAAGCCCTTAAAGCACGAAAACCTAAGCTTTACCCTATTTTCCCGTTACAAGCCCTAATTTCACAAAACTATGATTTTATGTGATAAAATCACAAACCCTAATTAATGTGTACATGATTTCTATAAAATATAAATGTACTAGTCTCTCAAGCACATGTACAAGTCCTTAATGCATAAAACACAATATTTATAAAAATCACATTATAAACCTTAGTGTACACACTCTAAAGCACATAATACAAAACCCTAATGCACTAACCCTAAACCTAGTTTTTCTTATAATATTCAAACTTAGGGTACAAGTCCTAAAACCTATGGTACAAGTACTTAATGCATAGGAACTAAAAACTACATTTTTACTACATTAAACATATCTAAACCTAATTATACTTAACAAGACACTAACCAAGGACCCTAACTAAGATTCCTACATTCCTAGAACTATATGTACAACACCTTAAAGCCATGGTACAAGTAGCTATAGCATGAAACGCCCCTTTGTATTTTTAGTTCAAATTAAACCAAACTTTAACCAAATTACATCCTAATTAAACTAGATCTTAACTATACCCTAACTAAACCCTAATGAGGGGATAATTAGGCCACATCTTCATGTCCCCTAGGTCTTATGCATGGGTCAAATATGTCAAGCCCTAATTAAGGTTTTAATGGTGCCACATTTCATGATCTCTTACACATCACATGAAGACTTCCCAACCCCATGAGACACCTCACCTTGTCCCTCCTCCCATAACACACCTTCCCAAGACCTAGAATCATCAAGAAAAACCTGGATTTTTCTTCTATATATGGCGCCCTAATAACCTGCTATTTTTCTCATTCCCTATTCTAACCACAACACATTAATTTTACACCCACATTCTGAATCATAAGCATCCAATAGAATTAGGAGAAGCATACCAAAGGAGCTAGGAGAGTGGAAAGAAGCCTTGCTTCACTTTGGAGTCATTTGGTCACATTTGGGTTATAGTCAAGTTCAACAAGAGTAAGTCTTTCTAACCCTTTTAATCCTTTTCATAGGTCTTAGATTCACCTAAGAATGATGTTACATAAGTTAGAATGAAAAGTTAAGAGCAAAATTTATAGTTTCATATGTACTGTTTAACCAGTAGCTAAAATAAACACCATATTAAGCTATTAGGTTGTTTTAAGTTTTAAGACCTTCATAAACACAAATAACACATCTATATAAGCCATATTACATGTTGATAAGCTAAAAATATAAGCCCATAAAAGTCGAGATCAAAAATGCATTTTTCTTCTTTTTTTGTTCCTAGTCGACAACACCCCTTTTGGAGTCCAATTTTAACCTACAAGCTAACAACCATAAGCTGATATATTAAGCACATTTAATAAGCTCCTAATAAGCTTTAAAAAGCCCCAAAAACCTGGACTAAAGCTGTTCAAATCCCGCTTGTTTTCTGTGTCTCTTTTGGGCTGGTCGCAGCTTGAGAAAACCCTAAAACACCCATTTTAAGCCCTATTTTCTACTATAAGCCAAGGCTTATAAGCCCAGCCATTAAGCACTTTTGATAAGCTCCCAAGATACTACTTAAAGCCCCCAAGATCCAGGCCAAACCCCATAAGCCACGCTTAAATTTTATGGTCTTTGTAAGTTGATCAGAATCTGGAAATGAGATTTATTGTTTTAGTTTTATCGAGAACATAGCCCAAGTACCCAACTTTGATGAATTGTTTAGACCATAAGCTAAAAGCTTCAAGCTGTGGGATTTCACAAACTTAATAAGCTCCCAGCAAAGATTATAAAACAACAAGAACGTCGTAAAAAGATTGAAAGGCCTCGTGTATATTCTTGTCTACTTTTGGTGTCTCGACACATAAAATAACACACTCTTTTTATTTATTTTGAACCTATAAGCTAAAATACAAGCTAATAAGCTGTTCACAGCTTATTTATAAACTAACCACAACTTATTTAGCAAGCCATAACAGACCACACCCTTTCCTAAACTTAAAACGTAGTTAAAATGAATTAAGGACCATACACGTAACGACTAAAATACCTAAAGGGGAAAACTCTAACATATTGAAACATGGAGTTTTCTTGGGCCAAAGCTGTAAATATTGATACAAGGGCTGAAATAGTAAACAACTAATAGTTAAGGGTATAAAGTGTCATTATTGAAACTACAGGGGTAAAAGTTGTCATTTTATGAAAGTTGAGGGGTATAAATTGTCATTTCATAAAAGATGAAGGGTATAAGTTGTTAATTTATAAATGAAGAATATAAGTTGTCATTTTATAAAAGATGAAGAGTATAAGTTGTCATTATATGAAAGTTCAGGGGTATAAACTGTCAATACTTGAAACTATAAGGGTATAAAATGTAACATTTTATATTATTGCGGGAAATATACATTTGGCTCGTTTTTGATAAAAACTAATAAACGAGATACCTCTAATGATCAAACAAACCCAAGAAATAAAATACAATAAATATTAAACTTTTGAAGAGACTTCATGTTGTCACATTCAAGAGTTAACTATCAACACGGAATTTGTTATTCGAATGCTAAAACTTGATATATTCACCTAGGTTGCGTGTCGGAGCAGTTTATTCATCGTACCTGATTTACTTTCAAATCAGACTACTGTAATACCAAGGTGAGTTCGTAGTCCCACTTTTATACGTTTTTCAAACTCGTGGGGAGATACATGCTACAAACCGAACACAAGTATTTTTTTGTATGCTATCCTGATTGATATTGCCTAAGTTTACACTGTTGCCACTAAAAAGACCCTCACATCATGAGCCATTAATCACTTGCGAGTGACCGCGAATATAGTGAATAGATCTATCGGCAGTTGACGCCCCATTTGTGTTGCTGGATAAGTAGCCAAATGCACTTTATTTGAGAATAAACAGGAGAATGGAAAGCTCCTGCCCGATGGCATTGTTACTTACATCATCTTTATGATGTCTGTAATTAGCATCATTATTATGATGTCCCACTATTAACGTTTGCGTGTCATGAGGCTTAGGGCAATATACTGTACTGCAATATTATTGTTTTACCACTACTTAACTTGTGTTCAATCAACTGATTATTATGCAAACACTATGGATTCACTCAACCTTTGTGTTGACTTTTTAGCATGTTTTATCTCAGGTAACTAAAGCACAACTGGGCACGGAGTGGCTATGGACTTTCTTATAAAAAGGGTGTCCATTTTGTTATCATTCAGACAATATATATGTATTTCAATAACTCCCGCTGGGACCTCTCTTTGTAAAACTCTGATTAAATAAATGAATGATAACTATTTTATCTAAAACGTCTCTTTTTGGGTCATTTTCTATTATTATGACTGTGATACCTGAAGTAACACTCCAAACCTATTTCCGCTGCGTATACTGAAATTTGGGGGTGTTACAGATTGGTACCAGAGCCATGGTTATAGAGAACAAGGTTCAAACCTAAACTATAACCACTTTTCACAACTTAACTAAAGTCCTCCGCGCCACAACGCCACTAAAATACTACTTATGCATGCTTATGCTAATTATTTAGTTACATGGTGAAATATTTATAATTACCGGGTTGTTACAGAGCTATGTCTTCCTCTACCCCCCCTTATTATTATCTTATCGGATTCGGATTCTGAGCCCGAGGAGACTATTCCCTCCACACCAGTCCATTCCCCAGCACCCAGCCATGCTACATCAGATACGGAGTCTGATCCTTCAGAGGAGTCATCTGAGGAGTTTGCAGTAGTATCGGTCCAGAACCGAGGCATGCTACGAAGTCGGAGGACGTTACGATGGTACCTGATATCACTCCATTTCCCGACGATCCGTATATGCTTGCTAGGAGAGGATATCATACTTTTGCAGAGGCAGAGCCATCCGAGTCAGATTCTTCTTCATCTTCTGAGTCACTGCCAGCACCACCTTCTCCGGTTAGATATAGGAGAGTTTGAGTCTTACAGCCTTACGAACCGGAGCCGTTTATGAAAGCATTCCGTCGTCATCCCAACGGTCCAGTCAGGAAGAATACACCACGAAAACGGGTACTTCGTATCCAACCACATATTTCCGACACACCACCACCCGCACCATTAGCACCACCATCATCATCCTCACCAGATACACCACCAGTTCGCCCCAGGAGAACCCGTGAGTCCGCACGGAAAAGGACACTTCCCGTGCCCTCACCACCAGTATCACCACCATCACCTCCACACCCGTACATGCTACCCACGTATGTACCACCATCAGTTCCGGCATCTTCATCACCACCTACACCATCACTTCCTCCCCGAGATACTATCCCTGAGGAAGCGATGCCACCTCGAAAGAGGACTCGCTTCTCTACACCACTATCACCTACAGATTTCACTCCCCCGTCTCAGCCATTTGAGATCAGTGAGGAGGCTAGGGCCGCTATTGCCCGATACCACTCATTACCTAGATCTCCCTCTCCAGATATCACTCCACCACCACGGGTGTTCGAGACAGGCGAGAGTTCCCAGGAAGCAGCAGACCGACAGCCTACCATCCCTACCCTCATGGCACGTATGGATCACCATGAGGAACAAATCGAGACTGCATTGGGTCATCTCGATGAGCTACCTCTCGAGCGTATAGAGACGATGGAGTATACAGCTGAGAACTTGATAAATAGCCAGACGACCATGCAGCAAGAATTGGGTGCCTTGAACACCGAGTTACAGGAAACTCGTGAGCAGGTACATGAACTGGAGGAACAACATGGACAGCTGTGTCATGAGATACCACTGCTATACGATAACGACGAGTTGATATCACAGGCTATGATGATGCAGGGTGATGAGCTAGTAGTGGCTTACTCTAGGATTGCCACACTAGAGGCGGTAGTGATGGACATCCAGGCCCAGTATCAGGAGGGTACACAGATCCTCTTCAGCATGATTGCAGATCTTGATAGTCGTATCGGAGGAGCACCTGACAGCCACTAGATTAGGTCTTTATCTATCAGCTTTTGTACTCTATCCCAGCCACGGGGTGTGTGGCATAAATATGACACTTGTATCTGTTTTGTTATGTAACAAACTGGCAAGTTATTTATGGCTATATGTGGTTGCGATTTTGTTATATTTTGCTGTGTTATGATATTGATTGATGTGGGCCAGTGTTGATCATTTTACATACATGTATGATAGTATTTAGAAGTGTTGATCATTTTGCATACATGTATGATAGTATTTAGACATGTTGTGATCTTACGATTATCCTGGACTTGAATTGTTGTGATCTTATATTGTGGCAGTGTTGTTATGATTTTACCTTGTTATTTGTATTGTTCTAACATAACATGGTCATTATGTGAATTCTAAACATATGTTTTCTTGTGGTATTAATAGACATATGCCTCCAAGAAAATCAACTTCAACTCTAGAACAAGGCATGTCTCAAGCTGTTATCCGAAAACTAGTTGCAGAAAGTGTTGCTGCAGCACTCGAGACACAAGCAGCTTCAATGGCCCATTCTGGAAGCACTAGCAAACCCACTGGAGAAAGCGAGACAGCTACAGCTCGCAAGTGTACCTATAAAGATTTCATGAACTGTAAACCAACCTTTTTCAAAGGAACAGAAGAAGTGACTGAGTTGGCTCGTTGGTTTGAGCGTACGGAAATAGTTTTCATGAGAAGTAGGTGTACTGATGATTGTAAGGTTACTTTTGCTACAGGGACTCTTTTGGATGATGCCCTGTCATGGTGGAACTCTTCGGCCCAAACTATGGGTGTTGAAGCAGCATACAAACTCACTTGGGCTGACTTCAAAAAGAAATGCTGAAGAAGTATTGCCCCCGTACCGAGGTCAAAAAGCTGGAGGATGAATTTCACCAACTGACTGTTAAAGGAACTGATCTCAAGACCTACAACAGGAAGTTTCAGGAACTGGCTATACTATGCCCAACTGTTGTACCAGATCTTGAGAAAACATTGGAAAGGTTCATCGAGGGACTGCCTCGAAGTATTGAGGGGAATGTTACCTCCTCCAGACCACAAACCTTGGAAGAAGCAATCATTGTTGCTCAGAGGCTAATGGACTGGGAAATTAAGCTTGGTTCCACCCAAGGAAGCAGTGATCACAAGCGGAAGCTTGAGGACAAGAGAACCACCCATCATAACAACAACCATCCCAACAACAACAACAACCGCAACAATCATCATCACTATCAGCAACACCGCAACAACCACCACCACCAACAGAATCGCAGGCAGGAAACTGCCAGAGCCTATGCTGCCACACCTGCTGAAGGAAGTGGTTATGTCGGAAAGAAACCGTTGTGCAACCGATGTCTATTGCACCACAACGGGTATTACACTGTTAGGTGCACAAAATGTCAAAGAGTAGGACATCAGACCAAAGACTGTCGAGTCACAGGTGCAAACTTACAGCCAGTAGCCGTGATATGTCACGGATGTGGCGAAAAAGGACACTACAAGAGCCGGTGTCCAAACCAGAATGCCAACCAAAACAACGGTGCCAGGGGAAGAGTGTATGTGCTAGGAGATGGAAACGCACAGCAAAACCCGGATGTGGTCACGGGTACGTTTCCTCTCAACCAACATCTAGCTAAAGTAATTTGACACAGGGGCCGATAAAAGCTTTATAGCTCTTACTTTTGCTTCATTACTTAAACTCGCCCCCACTACCTTAGACAACACATATGAAATTGAACTAGCTAATGGGAAATTAGTAGGCACTAACTCTATAATCCGAGGTTGCACCTTAACTTTACTAAACCAACCTTTCGACATTGACCTCATGCCTATCGAACTCGGTAGCTTCGACGTAATCATTGGTATGGATTGGCTATCCAAATACCATGCAAGGATCATATGCGACGAGAAAGTGGTTCACATCCCTTTTGAGGGTGAAACTTTGATTATCCGGGGTAATCAAAGTAAGACTAGATTAAGTATTATATCTTGTCTCAAAACCATGAAGTATATCGACAGAGGATGTCACGCTTTCTTAGCTCATGTGACTGAGAAGAAGACGGATGAGAAACGACTAGAAGATGTGCCTGTAGTAAGAGATTTTTCGGAAGTCTTTCCTGAAGAATTGCCTGGACTACCACGTGTACGTCAGGTAGAGTTTCATATTGACTTGGTGCCGGGAGCAGCACCAGTAGCACGAGCACCTTACCGATTAGCACCATCTAAGATGCAAGAACTATCCGACCAATTGCAAGAGTTATTGGATAGAGGTTTTATTCGACCAAGCTCGTCGCCTTGGGGAGCTCCTGTCGTATTCGTCAAAAAGAAGGACAGATCTTTTAGGATGTGTATTGATTACCGGGAGTTGAATAAACTTACGGTGAAGAATCGATATCCATTGCCAAGGATCGATGATCTGTTTGATCAACTACAAGGATCGAGTGTTTACTCAAAGATTGATTTAAGATCGGGTTATCATCAGCTGCGTGTCAGGGAAGAAGATATTCCTAAGACAACTTTCAGAACAAGATATGGTCACTATGAATTTCAAGTGATGCCATTTGGGTTAACTAATGCACCAGCCGTGTTTATGGATCTCATGAACCGTGTGTGCAAACCCTATCTGGACAAATTCGTGATTGTATTCATTGATGATATTCTCATATACTCTCGAAGCGAAGAACAACATGCGGAGCATTTAAGGACTATTTTGGAATTACTCAAGAAGGAGCAACTATACGCTAAATTTTCCAAGTGTGATTTTTGGATTCACAATGTGCAGTTTCTTTGGCACGTGATTGATCGCCACGACATTCACGTGGATCCTTCCAAAATAGAAGCAGTCAAAAATTGGGCGATACCTACAACACCCACTGAGGTGCGTCAATTTTTAGGACTTGCTGGCTATTATCTGAGATTCATTGAGGGATTCTCGAAGGTTGCCAAGCCTTTAACAGAGTTGACTTAAAAGAACAAGAAATACGTTTGGGGAGAAGATCAAGAGAAAGCTTTCCAGCTGTTAAAGCAAAAGCTTTGCGAGGCTCCAATTCTGGCATTACCCGAAGGAAATGACGATTTTGTCGTTTATTGCGATGCGTCACACCAAGGGCTAGGCGCGGTATTAATGCAAAGGAAATAGGTTATTGCTTATGCCTCACGACAACTCAAGCCTCACGAAGAGAATTACACAACTCATGATCTCGAGCTAGGAGCAGTGGTGTTTGCTCTTAAGATTTAGAGACATTATTTGTACGGAACGAAATGCATCGTGTTCACTGATCATAAGAGCCTCCAACATATTCTTTATCAGAAAGAATTGAACATGAGACAACGCCGAAGGTTAGAATTGTTAAGTGACTACGATTGTGAAATTCGTTACCATCCTGGAAAAGCAAATGTTGTAGCAGATGCTTTAAGCAGGAAAGAACGGATTAAGCCTCTTCGAGTCAGAGCATTAGTCATGACCATTAACTTGGACCTGCCGTCTCAAATTCTCAATGCACAGACTGAATCAGTGAAAGAAGAAAATATTCAGGCTGAGAATTTAAGGGGTGTGGACAAGGCGTTTGAAATCCGTCCTGTTGGAACTCGTTGTATAAAGAACAGAAGTTGGTTACCGCTCTTTGGTGACATAAGAAATGTGATTATGCATGAATCCCACAAGTCAAAGTATTCTATCCACCCAGGTTCTGAAAAGATGTATCAGGATCTCAAGAAGCTTTACTGGTGGCCAAACATGAAAGCTGACATCGCTGAGTATGTCAGTAAATGTTTGAAATGTGCACAAGTTAAGGCTGAACATCAAAGGCCGTCTGGCTTGTTGGCACAACCAGAGATTCCTGAATGGAATTGAGAAAGAATAACCATGGATTTCATCACCAAGATACCTAGGACATCAAGCGGGTATGACACTATTTGGGTCATCGTTGATCGTCTTATGAAATCAGCGCACTTTTTGCCAATCAAGGAGACAGATGAAATAGAAAGTCTCGCACGATTATACCTAAAAGAAGTAGTCTCACGACATGGAGTACCAATTTCTATTATCTCGGATCGTGAATCTAGTTTCAAGTCCCGATTTTGGGAAACGCTTTAGAAATCCATGGATACTCAGCTAGATATGAGCACTGCTTATCATCCACAGACCGACGGACAAAGCAAAAGAACTATTCAAACATTGGAAGATATGCTCCGGGCATGTGTAATAGATTTTGGTAAAGGATGGGATAGACATTTGCCTTTGGCAGAATTCTCATACAACAATAGTTACCATGCTAGCATCAAGGCGGCACCGTTTGAAGCACTTTATGGACGAAAGTGCCGATCGCCCGTTTGCTGGGCTAAAGTCGAAGAAGTCCAACTTACTGGACCTGAGATCATTCAGGAAACCACTGATAAAATAGTGCAAATTCGGCAACGTTTACAAGCCGCACGAGATAGGCAAAAGAGCTACGCAGATGTAAGGCGGAAACCTATGGAATTTGAAGTTGGGGACAGGGTCATGTTAAAAGTATCACCATGGAAAGGTATGGTTAGATTCGGAAAGCGGGGAAAGTTGAATCCCAGATACATCGGGCCATTCAAGATTCTTGAGAGAATCGGCCCAGTCGCCTACAGACTTGAGCTTCCTGTAGAGCTCAGTAATATACATCCTACCTTTCACTTTTCCAATCTAAAGAAGTGTTTGTCAGATGAAACACTTGTCATTCCGATGAAAGAACTCCAACTCAATGATAAACTCAGTTTTGTGGAAGAACCCGTGGAGATCATGGAAAGAAATGTCAAACAATTAAAACGAAGTCGTATCCCCATCGTTAAGGTGAGATGGAACTCTAAGAGAGGACCAGAATTCACCTGGGAACGAGAAGATCAAATCCGGGCAAAATATCCACACCTTTTTCCTAACACCTTAACCCATACATACTGAATCTCGGGACGAGATTTCATTCAACGGGGGGATACTGTAACCACTGGTAAATTTCGCCTTGTACTAAGCTAATATAATATTCTAAATAAAGAATACTTATCCATATTCTACGTATATTTTTAAAAAAAAAAATTAAACGAAATCAGTTTATCTGATCACTACAACTAACTAATGTGACGTAACTCACATCCTCAATAAACGTGCTCCCAAGCAGACCGACACCAACATGCTTCATGTTTATTTCACATAAACATCTTTATATGTCAAGTACCAAAGTTTTCAACTTCTATTTGCCACTTTACGTTAATTCATTAACGTACGATCATTAAACGCTCAAACTAAACGTTTACTACCTATCAAAGTTCTCACGGAAACCCTAAAATGCACTATAAAACCCTAATGTGCACTAATGACCTCTAAAGTGCACTAATGACTCCTAAAGTGCACTGAAGACCCCTAAAGTGCACTGAGGACCCCGAAAGTGCAAACCCTAAAGTACAAAACCCTAAAACTTATGTACAAGCCCTTAAAGCACGAAAACCTAAGCTTTACCCTATTTTCCCGTTACAAGCCCTAATTTCACAAAACTATGATTTTATGTGATAAAATCACAAACCCTAATTAATGTGTACATGATTTCTATAAAATATAAATGTACTAGTCTCTCAAGCACATGTACAAGTTCTTAATGCATAAAACACAATATTTATAAAAATCACATTATAAACCTTAGTGTACACACTCTAAAGCACATAATACAAAACCCTAATGCACTAACCCTAAACCTAGTTTTTCTTATAATATTCAAACTTAGGGTACAAGTCCTAAAACCTATGGTACAAGTACTTAATGCATAGGAACTAAAAACTACATTTTTACTACATTAAACATATCTAAACCTAATTATACTTAACAAGACACTAACCAAGGACCCTAACTAAGATTCCTACATTCCTAGAACTATATGTACAACACCTTAAAGCCATGGTACAAGTAGCTATAGCATGAAACGCCCCTTTGTATTTTTAGTTCAAATTAAACCAAACTTTAACCAAATTACATCCTAATTAAACTAGATCTTAACTATACCCTAACTAAACCCTAATGAGGGGATAATTAGGCCACATCTTCATGTCCCCTAGGTCTTATGCATGGGTCAAATATGTCAAGCCCTAATTAAGGTTTTAATGGTGCCACATTTCATGATCTCTTACACATCACATGAAGACTTACCAACCCCATGAGACACCTCACCTTGTCCCTCCTCCCATAACACACCTTCCCAAGACCTAGAATCATCAAGAAAAACCTGGATTTTTCTTCTATATATGGCGCCCTAATAACCTGCTATTTTTCTCATTCCCTATTCTAACCACAACACATTAATTTTACACCCACATTCTGAATCATAAGCATCCAATAGAATTAGGAGAAGCATACCAAAGGAGCTAGGAGAGTGGAAAGAAGCCTTGCTTCACTTTGGAGTCATTTGGTCACATTTTGGTTATAGTCAAGTTCAACAAGAGTAAGTCTTTCTAACCCTTTTAATCCTTTTCATAGGTCTTAGATTCACCTAAGAATGATGTTACATAAGTTAGAATGAAAAGTTAAGAGGAAAATTTATAGTTTCATATGTACTGTTTAACCAGTTGCTAAAATAAACACCATATTAAGCTATTAGGTTGTTTTAAGTTTTAAGACCTTGATAAACACAAATAACACATCTAGATAAGCCATATTACATGTTGATAAGCTACAAATATAAGCCCATAAAATTCGAGATCAAAAATGCATTTTTCTTCTTTTTTTGTTCCTAGTCGCCAGCCCCAAAACACCCTTTTGGAGTCCAATTTTAACCTACAAGCTGACAACCATAAGCTGAGATATTAAGCACATTTAATAAGCTCCTAATAAGATTTAAAAAGCCCCAAAAACCTGGACTAAAGCTGTTCAAATCCCGCTTGTTTTCTGTATCTCTTTTGGGCTGGTCGCAGCTTGAGAAAACCCTAAAACACCCATTTTAAGCCCTATTTTCTACTATAAGCCAAGGCTTATAAGCCCAGCCATTAAGCACTTTTGATAAGCTCCCAAGATACTACTTAAAGCCCCCAAGATCCAGGCCAAACCCCATAAGCCACGCTTAAATTTTATGGTCTTTGTAAGTCGATCAGAATCTGGAAATGAGATTTATTGTTTTAGTTTTATCGAGAACATAGCCCAAGTACCTAACTTTGATGAATTATTTAGACCATAAGCTAAAAGCTTCAAGCTGTGGGATTTCGCAAACTTAATAAGCTCCCAGCAAAGATTATAAAACAACAAGAACGTCGTAAAAAGATTGAAAGGCCTCATGTATATTTTTGTCTACTTTTGGTGTCTCGACACATAAAATAACACACTCTTTTTATTTATTTTGAACCTATAAGCTAAAATATAAGCTAATAAGCTGTTCACAACTTATTTATAAACTAACCACAACTTATTTAGCAAGCCATAACAGACCACACCCATTCCTAAACTTAAAACGTAGTTAAAATGAATTAAAGACCATACACGTAACGACTAAAATACCTAAAGGGGAAAACTCTAACATATTGAAACATGGAGTTTTCTTGGGCCAAAGCTGTAGATATTGATACAAGGGCTGAAATAGTAAACAACTAATAGTTAAGGGTATAAAGTGTCATTATTGAAACTACATGGGTAAAAGTTGTCATTTTATGAAAGTTGAGGGGTATAACTTGTTATTTCATAAAAGATGAAGGGTATGAGTTGTTAATTTATAAATAAAGAATATAAGTTGTCATTATATAAAAATGAAGGGTATAAGTTGTCATTATATGAAAGTTCAGGGGTATAAACTGTCAATACTTGATACTATAAGGGTATAAAATGTAACATTTTATATTATTGCGGGAAATATACTTTTGGCTCGTTTTTGATAAAAACTAATAAACAAGATACTTCTAACGATCAAACAAACCCTAGAAATAAAATACAATAAATATTAAACTTTTGAAGAGACTTCATGTTGTCTCATTCAAGAGTTAACTATCAACACGACATTTGTTATTCGAATGCTAAAACTTGACATATTCACCTAGGTTGCGTGTCGGAGCAGTTTATTCATCGTACTTGATTTACTTTCAAATCGGACTACTATAACACCAAGGTGAGTTCATAGTCCCACTTTTATACGTTTTTCAAACTCGTGGGGAGATACATGCTACAAACCCGAAAACAAGTATTTTTCTGTATGCTATCCTGATTGATATTGCCTAAGTTTACACTGTTTCCACTAAAAAGACCCTCACATCATGAGCCATTAATCACTTGCGAGTGAACGCGAATATAGTGAATAGATCTATTGGCAGTTGACGCCCCATTTGTGTTGCTGGATAAGTAGCCAAATGCACTTTTTTGAGAATAAACAGGAGAATGGCAAGTTCCTGCCCGAGGGCATTGTTACTTACATCATCTTTATGATTTCTGTGATTAACATCATTATTATGATGTCCCACTGTTAACGTTTGCGTGTCATGAGGCTTAGGGCAATATACTGTACTACAATATTATTGTTTTACTACTACTTAACTTGTGTTCAATCAACTGATTATTATGCAAACACTATGGATTCACTCAACCTTTATGTTGACTTTTTAGCATGTTTTATCTCAGGTAACTAAAGCACAACTAGGCATGGAGTGGCTATGGACTTTCTTATAAAAAGGGTGTCCATTTTGTTATCATTCAGACAATATATATGTATTTCAATAACTCCCGCTGGGACCTCTCTTTGTAAAACTTTGATTAAATAAATGAATGATAACTATTTTATCTAAAACGTCTCTTTTTGGGTCGTTTTCTATTATTATGACTGTGATACCTGAAGTAACACCCCAAACCTATTTTCGGTGCGTATACTGAAATTTGGGGGTGTTACATCATGTACTTCAATGAAAAATATGTTAAGTGTTTTACTACTGCTTGTGGAAAGTTAAGACTGCTAGTGTAACTTACTACTGCTTCTACAAAGTTACAACTGCTGAAGAATTTCAAGAAAATACACTAAGTAGTTAGTGCTGCTAGTTCAGAGTTACAACTGCTGATGGAGTTAATGCTGTTAGAGTTAAAGTTACTACTGCTGAGCATTTGTTAGTACTATTTAGAAGGTTTCCTTATGAGATATGTATAGTAAATAGTGTCATTCAAGTTTTATACAGGATAAGTATAGAAACGATTTGATATACTTTCCTTAGAATTGTAAGCCAGTTAGGACTCCTTAATCTATAAAAGGAGGTCCTAGGGCATAGAGTTAGATACGTACGATTGTCATAGAGTTATAGCTTCAAGGTTTTGTAACCCTAATACTAGAAAGAGTATTCGTATTATTCATTAATAATATTGAAGCTGATTTGTTTGTTAAATTGTTTTGATCTTTGTGTTTACTGTTATATTGAAAGTTCTTCTTAGTATTAAATACTAGATTCCGAATAGTATTTGATAAACTCAAACATAGTTTCTACTCTAGTTGTGTTAGATTTATCTAGCATAGCTAAACCTTAATAAGCTAATGAATTCGATCAAGTACTCAACTGGGATCAACAAGTGGTATCAGAGCTTGTGATCTAGAAGCTGTGACCAAGAAGAATCTGTTTTTACATACAAGATCTTGCTAGAAGAGATGGATCAAGATTCTGTACACATGGTGGTTGCATCAAAGGTACCTATGCTCAAACCTGGAGAGTTTGAGATCTAGAGAATGAGAATTGAGCAATATATCCAGATGATCGATTATTCTATATGGGAGGTCATAGAGAATGGTAACACCTTACCAAAAACAACAACATCTGCAGAAGGTGTTGTGACTATGGTGCCTATTACATCTGCTGAAGTCAAGGCTCAGAAGAGACTGGAAGTAAAAGCTAGAAGTACTTTACTGATGGGCATTCCCAATGAACATCAGTTGAAGTTCAACTCTATCAAGGATGCAAGTCGTTACTGGAAGCTATAGATAACAGATTCGGTGGGAATGATGCTACAAAGAAGACAAAGAAGAATCTCTTAAAGCAGCAGTATGAAAACTTCTCTGCTCCAAGCTCAGAGATGCTTGATCAAACCTTTGACAGGCTTCAAAAGCTTGTGAGCCAATTGGAGCTTTTAGGTGAAAAGATTTCATAGGAAGACGTTAACCAAAAGCTTTTGAGGAGTTTGTCACCAGAATGGAACGCACATGCTGTTGTGTGGAGGAATAAAGATGATCTGGATACAATGAGCATGAATGATCTCTACAACAATCTCAAGGTGTATGAACCAGAAGTCAAAGGTATGTCTAGCTCAAGCTTAAGCACACAAAACATGGCGTTTGTGTCCTCCTCAAACAACAACTCTAGCAGTCCTAATGAAGCAATTAATACTGCTCATGGAGTTTCTACTGCTAGCACTCAAGTTAATGTTGCTAACCCTACAAGCATTGGTAACTTGAGTGATGTTGTTATTTGTGCATTCCTGGCTAGTCAACCTAATAGTCCTCAACTTCTACATGAGGACTTGCAACAAATTCATCCAGATGATATTGAAGAGATGGATTTGAGATGGCAGATGGCTATGTTGACTATGAGGGCAAGAAGGTTCTTGAAGAATATTGGAAGGAAGCTAACTGTCAATAGCAATGAGAACATTGGCTTTGATAAGTCCAAGGTGGAGTGCTACAACTGCCACAGGAAGGGACATTTTGCTAGAGAGTGCAGAGCTCCAAGGAACCAAGACAACAGAAACAGGGAAAGCTCAAGAAGAACTGTGCATGTGGAAACCTTAAATTCCACAGCTTTGGTGTCATGTGATGGTCTTGGTGGCTATGATTGGAGTGATTAGGCAGAGGAAGGGCCTAACTATGCACTCATGGCTTACTCAACTTCATCTTCAAGTTCTGACTCAGAGGTATCTAATGATTCTGTTTGTTCTAAATCCTACTTAGAAACTATTGAAACTCATAAAGCTCAAAAATAATAAACTATTAGAAGATTTAAAGAAATCTGAGTTATGGGTTCTAGGTTATAAGACAGGTTTAGAATCAGTAGAAGAAAGGCTTGAATTTTATAAGAAGAATGAGTCTGATTACATAGAAAAGGTTAATATTTTAAAAGGTAAAATTTATGTAGCAGAAGTAACTATTAAAGAGCTTAGGAAAATGCTTGAAAAAGCTCAAAAAGAAAAAGATGAAGTTCAAAAAGAAAAAGAAAGCATTCAACTTAAAGTAACTAGGTTTGAACATGCATCTGAAAGTGTTAACAAGCTCATAGATTGTCAGATTGTTGACAACTTTAAGAAAGGTGTAGGCTATAATGAAGTTCCCCCTCCTATCACAGGAAAATTTGTGCCTCCAAAAACTGACTTGTCCTGTACTGGTCTAGATGAGTTCACTAATGAGCCTGTAGTTGAGAGATGTCAAGTTAAGTCTAGTGTAGAAGAGCCTAAGGTTGTTAGGAAGTATGATGATGCCCCAATTATACCTATCAACCCATCTCTTAGCGGCTTATGTGAGTGTCATTAGAAATACTCGGAGCATGATAGCATCGTGAGAAACACCTGAAATTTCGAAAAGGCTCACGATGTACAAGACATGTTCCACATGCTCGTAAGCATCTTCAGTCAGGAAGCTGACGAGACATTATACCAAGCTTGGGATAGGTACAATGGTCTTCTCTACAAATGCCCAACTCATGACCTCAACAAGCAGCAAGTGGTCAATATATTTTATAAAGGAATCAACATAGCAACAAGGTAAATGCTTGGCTCTCAGGGCCGATCCCTGGGATGACTCCTATTCTATCACTTGAAGCTATTCAAAACATGGCAGACCACTCACAAAAGTGGCATGATGGAGGCAGCAGCCGAAGCATAGGTGGAAGTTTGGATGGTATCGCTGTTATTACTAACAAACTTGAAAGTCTTGGCAGGGATAAGAAGAAGCTGAAAGAAAATGTGCATGCTATACAAGTAGGATGCGACACTTGCGGAGGAGCTCACCTAGCTAGAGACTGCCCATTGGATGAAGAGGATAAGAAAGTTGAAGAGGTCAAATATGGTGAAGCTAATAGGCCTTTTCAGGGAAACAATGGTAATAGTAATGGATATCGTGTAGGACCACCTGGGTACTACAATCACGCACCTTACGGGGAAAGAAAGTCAAGCCTCGAGGAGACCATCAACAAATACTTAGAAGATTCGACCAAGAAGCAAAAAGAACAAGGGTTGAAGAGCTTTCAAGAGAGCACCAACAAAAGCCTCATTAGTCATGATGAGTCCCTAAAGAACCTCGAGGAAATGATTGGAAAGCTTAGTGAAGATGTGCATATAAGAAATGCAATGGGAAAACCTGAGGAACATGGCAATAAATCTGTTGGAGTCTGCAAGGCAATTTTCGCTGATGAAGAGGTAAATGCCTCCAACAAAAACTTCCATAATTCTATCCAAATGCGTGGAATTTCCCTTTTGCATGATAACACTAAGCAACATGAAACTATGCCAAGCCAGCTGCCAGATAAGGAGGATAGCTCTGAAAACCTTACCCTTCTTTGCGCTATTGGTAACTGTGACTTATCTGCGTTAGCCGATCTAGGGTCTAGCGTAAATGTCATGCCACTTTCACTATTTCTAAGCCTTAAACTAACAAGTATAAGGAAAACCAATTTTATAATTGAAATGGCGGATATGACTAGAGAAACTCCAGTAGGGATTGTGGATAACGTGATAATTAAGTATTTAGAAGAATTTAGGCCATTAGCTTGTTTAATTTTTTAGTAATTTAGATTAAAAACTTTGTAATTCCATTCTCAGTATTGTAATTTCTACCTTTTATTAATGAAATTTAGTTTTTCTTTTAAGTACCTATTTACCTTAAATCTTCCATTACTATTAAAACTCTGTTTTTAAGCTTGGTTTACTGTTCCATAAGCTTGTATAAGCTTGTTATAAGCTTTTGTCAAAGTTAATTTGTTCAAATTCAGTTTCAATTTCAAAAAGTCAAAAAAAGTCAATAAAAGTCAAAAATAGTCAAATAAGCTGTTGTGGATGATAAGCCAGTAAGGGAAGGGCTTATTGCTGTTACTAGCTTGTCTTTTGACAAGCTAGAGCTTGTAGAGTAGCTCCTCGAGCCTATTTTGCCCTGTTTGTGCAAGGGTGTTTGTAAGTTTTCATTAATTCCTTTCAATTTCAAGTGCATTGCTTATTTCTGTTTTATTTAGTGCTTATTTGCTTTTTCTGAGCTTATTTGTTCTCATTGTTGCTGTTTGATGTTAGTTTGCTAGTAGGTTTAAGCTTATTCTTCATTTTTCTTTTAAACCTTAAAAAACCAAAAAAATTAGGATAATATAGAATTGCTCATTTTAGTGCTTATTCCTACTATAGAAAGGTTCTTTAGTACTTAACTCACTTAGATAATTAGCTGTGTTCAGAATTTTAGCTTAATTAAGCTCTATTCTAGCTTTGAAATCAAAGACAGCCCCATAAGGGGGTGTTTGGAACAAGACCCAAAATGGGTCAAATGAGTCAGTTACTGTTCATTTGCCATTTTGGGAAGTTTGATCTTGCTTAATTCAGTCTAGATTCGTAGTTTGTAGGAGTATTTGATCTGATTTTGAAGGTTTGAGTGATTTAAGTTGATTTTTATATGAACAAGGTTATAAACTGATCAAATAAGCTTATCATAGCAAGAAGCTTCTTTGGTTCTTGTTTTTGTAATTTTTGTGTTTATTTTAATTCATAAAGTGAGTGTTTAAATGATTGTTTGATTTCATAAATCTTCAGTAGATAGAATTGCTATTTCTGTCCTGATCAGTTTTGTCATTGTTTTCCAAGTCAGTTCTAGGTGTCCATTTGAGATCATTAGTGCTTATTTTCTTTGGATCTAGATAGTTTGCTATTGGTTCTTTGATTACTCCCACTTTCAGACCTGTATTTAGCTTTTTCAAGCTTCCAAATAAGCTCAAAAAGCTGCCTATAAGACAAGTGCACACTGATATCAGTGTTCACTTGTCTTGAGTGGCCTCTTCTTTAGCTTATTTAAAAGCTCTCAATAAGCTAATTAAGGACTGAAACTTAGCCTATTTGCTTATTTGTTATTGAACTTTATGATTTTTAAGTTTTTGTGGTTTTTCCATTTGATCTTAGTGCTTATTTTTAAGCTCAAATAGTGCCCTCCAGGACTGTTTGGGCCTGCACATATTGCCTGAACAGCTTAAATTGGTTTAAGTGCTTATTGCTTGTTTATTTAGCTTACTCAGTTCCTTTTGGCTTATTTAGAATTAGTTTTAGTTAATATAGCTTAATTCAGTTTTGTTTAAAGCTTTTAGTAGCCTATAAGCTTATTTTCAGTCAACTATCTTCATTTTCTATTTATAAGCAGTCTGTTAGACATCTGCTTATTGTAGCTTATTCAGTAAGATCTAAAAATAATTCTTTTGTAAAAAGTTAATATTTTCAGCTTATTAATAAGTTTCAAAAAGAAAAATCAAAAAAATAAAATAAAAAGGGGAAGTGGAAGCCCAGGGGAGCCACCAGGGCTCGAACCCTGGACCTCAACACCTCAACCCTCTTAACACCACACTCCACTACCAACTGCCCTTGGGTCTTTCCTGGTTATAGTTTGCAATGTTTTTTATTTAACCAACTTTTCAGTTTTTAGCTTATTTGTTTCTTTTGCTTATTAACTGCTTATTACAATAAGCAGTCGACTTCATTTTATTTTTCCTTTAATATGCTTTCCTTTAAGCACTTTTCTGCAAGTTTTCAGATTTTTCCATTTTCATTTAGGGGATGCTTGGTTCATTTGGGGAGGAATGCAAAGGGAATGCAAAGGAATGCATTCCCTTTCCCCCCAAATTGTTAGGTAATGCCGTGGGTAATGGGCCATTGCATTCCCTTGCACCAAGCTAAGTATTGATTATATTACCCATTACCCACCCTCCCTATCCCCCCAACCAAGCACCCCCTTAGTATTTTTTATATAATTTTCTTTTCTAAATAGTTTTTAATTCATAATAAAAAAATATAAAAGTCAAAAAAATATAATTATTTTTTCTAAAATTTTCTTTTATCATTTAGGATTTAGGAAAATTAAATTTGCACCCGTAGAGTTAATATTTCATCATTTCACTTTTCTAGGCTCGGGATTTCCTTGTTTAAGCTCGTTTTTGATTTTCTTTGCGTTTTTGCTCAATTATGCTTTGTAGACTTGTTTCTTATGCTTGTTAAGTTGTATTTAGCTTATGTATGCTTCTCATAGTTGTAAATTGCATAATTTCCATTTTCGTTTTGAATTCCCGGTTAACGTTTTTAGTTTAATTTCGTTCGTGCTTAATTTTGCTTTGTTTCTTTACTTTCCATCACTTAATTAGAATTAAAAAGACAAAAATCCAAATTCCATCTTTCAAGCACTTTAATTCCAAACCTTACACGAAATCCTCGATTCACACCTCGTTGGGAAACGACCCGGGTAACACTTGCCCGATATCTCATATCGTATTCACGGGTTTTGCACGTTAACCTTTGTCCTAAAGGGTTGGCTTGTTGATCCCCGCGTATCACGCGTATCTGATATTTTTATATATACTTCCACACGAATCAATTTTTAGAGATTAGAGACTCAAAGGGGAGATCACTCCATGTAACGGCTTTCTTCTCGGCACATCCCAAACCAGTTGGTTTTATGTGACCAGGCTTTTGACACCTCACAGAGAATAGTACCGGAGCTTTCGGGGTCTTTGAAATCAACAATCTACCAAATTACCATTTAACCTTTATGACAAAATTGACGAATACTAGTTCAACTCACAATTTAAATTTAAGAAAAAACAAGTTTCCTACATTTATTCATATAAGCACATATACTTCTTTACTTTTGCAACATTATAACTTATTTCATTTTGCAATATCATTCCATTTTTTTTCTAAGATTTTTTCTTTTTTTTTTTTTTTTTTTTTTTTCCATTTTTTCATTTTCTCTCCTTTTTTTTTTTTACTTTTAAGAAGGTATGCTTTCACAAAAATTTAAACAAAAAGTTGAACTTGGACTCTATATCAAAATTGTATAAACATTTGTTTTGCATAACAAAAAGATTTTAACGTTCAAAAGTTTGAAAACATCACTAATTTATTCAGATTAGGAGCTCCTGGGAGGAAAAGCCATAGATTACTTATATAAGCTCGAAAGAGAACCAACTACTCTACGCTTAGCATTTTCATTTGCACAATTTGTAAAACCTTAGTCTAATCGTTAAGGAAGCAGCCAGATCAACACTCTGGCAGAGTCGGGATTCCCCTTGTTCTAACCTAATCAGTGTTGATTTAGAGAACATAGTTCCCAAAATAGGTTTAACTTGTCTCTTTGCAAAAGCCACATCTGATGAATCTAAACTTTGGCATAGAAGGCTAGGTCACTTGAATTTTAAAACTATGAACAAACTGGTTAAGGGAAATCTTGTAAGAGGTTTACCTTCCAAACTTTTTGAAAATGATCAAACCTGTGTTGCTTATCAAAAGGGAAAGCAGCACAGAGCCTCTTGTAAGTCCAAAACAGATAACTCAATCAGTCAGCCTTTACATATGTTGCATATGGATTTGTTTGGTCCAACATTTGTAAAAAGTCTTATGAAGAAAATGTATTGCCTAGTTGTCACAGATGATTTTAGTAAGTTTACATGGGTTTTCTTTCTAGCTACTAAGGATGAGACTAGTGGCATTCTGAAGTCCTTTATAACTAGGATAGAAAATCTAGTAGATCATAAGGTTAAAGTGATTAGATGTGACAATGGGACTGAGTTCAAGAATAGAGAGATGAATCAGTTTTGTGAGATGAAGGGTATTTTGAGACAATATAGTGTAGCTAGAACTCCTCAACAAAATGGTGTAGCTGAGAGGAGAAATAGGACACTAATTGAGGCTGCTAGGACTATGCTAGCTGATTCTAAGTTGCCAACTACTTTTTGGGCAGAAGCAGTTAGTACTGGTTGCTATGTGCAAAATAGAGTGTTAGTTGTTAAGCCTCATAACAAGACCCCATATGAACTTTTTCATGGTAGAACACCAACTTTAAGCTTTATGAGACCATTTGGGTGTCATGTTACAATTCTCAATACCATAGATCACTTAGGCAAATTTGATAGTAAGGCTGATGAAGGTTTTTTTGTTGGATACTCTTTGAATAGTAAAGCCTTTAGAGTATTCAATAGTAGAACAAGGATAGTGGAAGAGAACTTGCATATTAGGTTTAGTGAGAGCACACCTAATGTTGTAGGTAGTGGACTAGATTGGCTATTTGATATTGATGCACTAACAAGAACAACGAATTATGGGCCAGTTGTTGCAGGTACACAGTCTAATGGTTGTGCAGGTACAAAAGAAAATAATGATGTAGGTCAAGCTAGAAAGGAGACAGAACCTGCAAAAGATTACATTCTGCTACCATTATGGACTGCTGATCCACCATTCTCAACCCAAGATCCAAAGAGTTCTCATGAAGATGATGTCAAACCTTCAAGTGATAATTAAGATTCAAGTGATGACGAAAAGAATGTTAATGAAGATTCAAGAAAAGAAAGTAAATATGATGATCAAGAGCAGGATGATAAAGTTAACAACACTAATGATGTTAATACTGCTAGTGATGGAAACAACATTAACAATGTTAATAATGTTAGTTCAACTGTTAATACTATTAATGAAAAAGAAAGCAGTGAATTTCCATTTGATCCAGAAATGCCTGCTTTGGAAGATATTGGCTCAGTTGACTACTCAAGTGCTGATGAAGATGATGTTGAAGTGGCTGACATGAACAATTTGGATCCAACAATCCAAGTCAGTCCTACTCCAACTACAAGAATTCATAAAGATCATCCTCTTGAACAGGTGACTGGAGATGTGCAATCAGCTATACAAAGAAGGAAGATGTCAAAGAATTTTAAGGAACAAGGGCTCTTTGTTAGATCTCTTAAACAAAGAAACAGTCTTAAAGACCTTCAAAACTGTTTGTTTGCTTGCTTTTTATCACAAGTGGAACCCAAAAAGACAATTCAAGCATTGAATGATCCAAGCTGGGTAGAGGCTATGAAGGAAGTGCTTCTGCAATTCAAGTTACAAGAAGTTTGAACTTTGGTGGAGTTGCCTAATGGAAAAAGGGCTATAGGTACAAAATGGGTTTTCAGGAACAAAAAGGATGAAATAGGAATTGTGATAAGAAATAAAGCAAGATTGGTAGCTCAAGGGTACACACAAGAAGAAGGGATTGACTATGATGAAGTCTTTGCCTCTGTTGCAAGAATTGGAGCAA
Organism: Artemisia tridentata subsp. tridentata; assembly: GCA_021014915.2. Taxonomy (NCBI): domain Eukaryota; kingdom Viridiplantae; phylum Streptophyta; class Magnoliopsida; order Asterales; family Asteraceae; genus Artemisia; species Artemisia tridentata. Next base: position 167,584,171 of record CP139509.1, read on the forward strand.
TTAGGCTATTCTTAGCTTATGCTTCCTATAAAGATTTTGTAGTGTATCAGATGGATGTCAAGAGTGCTTTTCTCTATGGGAAGATTGAAGAAGAGGTGTATGTATGTCAACCACCAGGGTTTGAAGATCCAGACTTTCCTGATATAGTATACAAAGTTGAAAAAGCACTTTATGGGCTACATCAAGCTCCTAGAGCATGGTATAAAACCTTGTCAACTTATCTGTTGGACAATGGGTTTCGCAGAGGGAAGATTGACAAGACTTTGTTCATCAAAAGGCACAAAGGTGATATTTTGCTGGTTCAAGTGTATGTGGATGATATCATCTTTGGTTCAACAAAGAAGGAGTTATGCATTGAATTTGAGAAGTTGATGCATGAGAAATTTCAGATGAGTTCTATGGGAAAACTTACATTCTACTTGGGATTACAAGTGAAGCAGAAGAAGGATGGCATATTTATTAGTCAAGATAAGTATGTTGCTAAAATTCTAAAGAAGTTTGAGTATACAGATGTCAAAGACTGCAAGTACACCAATGCAAACTGGAAAGCCTCTGCTTAAAGATGAAGATGGTGAAGAAGTTGATGCTCACTTGTATAGGACAATGATTGGTTCATTGATGTACCTTACTTCTTCAAGACCTGACATTATGTTTCTAGTGTGTGCATGTGCTAGATACCAAGTCAATCAAAAAGTTTCACATCTTCATGCTGTGAAAAGGATTTTTAGGTATTTAAAAGGTCAACCAAAATTGGGCCTTTGGTATCCAAAAGATTATCCTTTTGATTTGGTAGCATACACTGATGGTGATTATGCTGGAGCAAGCTTGGATAGGAAGTCTACAACAGGAGGTTGTCAATTCCTTGGGTGTAGATTGATCTCATGGCAGTGCAAGAAACAGACCGTGGTTGCAAATTCCACAACATAAGCTGAATATGTGGCTGCTTCAAGTTGCTATGGACAAGTGCTTTGGATTCAGAATCAACTACTTGATTATGGGTACAATTTTATGCATACCAAGATTTTTATTGACAATAACAGTACTATGTGCATAATTAAAAATCCTATTTTTCATAAAAAACAAAGCTTATAGAGATCAAACATCATTTTATTAGAGATTGCAATGAAAAGAAATTGATTCAAATGGTTAAAATCCATACTGACAAGAATGTTGCAGATTTGCCCACAAAATCTTTTGATGTAAGCAGATTTCAATATTTGATTGCTAGTATTGGAATGTTAAATCTTTAAAAGGCTTTGATCTCTTTATGTTTTTGTATAGTTTTATATGAATTAGTACTATTATTCAAGTCATTAAATGTTTTTGCTGTAAAGTATACTTAGTACTGCTAGTCATACTTAAAACTGCTAAGTTTCTGCTGTTGGTTATACTTAAAACTGTTAAGTCTAATCATGTTGTGATTATTGTGTATATTGTTATTGCTTGTGTTTGTTTGCTGTTGGATTGATGATAAATAAGCTGTTTTGGAGTTAATACTGGTAACTTAGTATTAATACTGCTAAGCATAAGTTAGTGCTGCTGGGCATAACTTAGTGCTGCTGAGGTTACTACTGCTGGTTTGTTCAAGGGACGGTTTCATAAATTCTTCGATTAAGGGTTTAAATTCACCAATAATTCACATAATCGATTTCATTCACACATAATACTCTCTAAATACAAACCCTAACTCACTTTCATCATCTAATCGCAAAAACTCACCAATCACCACAAATGTCGAACCTAAATTTTGCAATTGTGAAGATCGTTTACAACTCATCTAGGATCAATAATAACAAAGATAACAAGTTGCACAGTGGAATTAAACAAAGACAATGTTATTATCAAGGTTTTACATACATATCAGCCCCAATTCTATTTGATCATGATAGAACATGCTACCTAACTGTAACAGGGATCAAGGAAACCTTGACCTTAGGGCTTACATGATCTCAAGTGGTGAGATCGTTGGTGTTTTCCTAAAACATGATTAAAACACACATAAACAATGTCTAGGGATCTCTTTATATATACAATCTATCTAGAGTTACAAAGGAAACTTAATTGTATTAGGAAAATAAATCTTTCCTAATCTTGATCTTTATCTTTTTAAGCAAGTTTTCTAGAATCCTCCATCTTCTAGAATTACATAATGTCGATCTTGGTCCTTTTGTATCATCAAATCAATAAATCCCAACAATCTTCCCCTATTTGATGATGACAAAACAAACAGTAGCTTTTTCTTCACAGGTTTCCTTTTAACCATCTTGTACATCTTGTACATCTTCAAATCTTCCCATTAACTTAAGTTCTCCATGAACTTAATAAGTTGCAAATCATATCATCATGTAACATCTTCCCCTTTTTGTCATTATCCATTAGGGAACTGTGAACATATGCAACTTTGAACTTTACAACTACAAACCATATATTACACTTCTAATCCAAGCTTTCCAATGTCTCAAATTACCCTCCATGACGCATAATAAGAATAATGAATTCAAGGAGTAGAAACTTAAACTAGCAGTAGTAATAATGACTTGGCAGTAGTAAAAACCTTCCCTTCAAATGGTTAAACACTTTATCATATTCTTCCCCTGAAACTAATATGTTAACCATTGAAGCAACCATAAGAACTGTACGAATAACTAACCAACAGTAGTAATGAATACCATGTAGTACCATCCATGAAGAGCAGCACTAAAAATGACTAACAGTAGTAATCGATACCAAGCAGTAGTAACAATGAAGAGCAACACTAAAATGGTTGAATACACTAGTAGTATTAACTACTAACTAGCAGTATTAACTTTTGTCGAGCAGTAGTAACCATGTATGAAGCAGTATTAACTTCCAATCAGTGTCAACATGATAACCACTTTAATAAACTTTCCACAAGAACTTGATCTTGAACTCTTAGCATCCACGTTGTAAACCCTCATAAAATGGTGTCGCATTCGACTTCAAAATTCTTAACAGAAGATGCTAAATCACATAGCAAAGACGAGCCAATATCCTTGTCTCCCATAAACCATCATTTGTTATCTCTCAAACGCATTTATTTTACAAATCACGTAGCAAACACATTTATTGTCACGTGCTCCAAATCACAATACCAAACAATACTTTCACGTAGCATACACATCCAATACTAACACTTCTATGCGTCATTAAATTCCTTTTCAATAACAGAAGCCATTACTTTCAAGATCGTTGATACATTCAAATGAGGTTATCACGTGTGTTACCTGAGAATGGTTTATATCATAAACGCTTCACCACAACACCAAGCAGTATTAAATTTCAACAGGCAGCAGTAACATCAACAAGCAGTAGTAAGTATCAATGAGCAACATTAAGTGTTGATACATTTAAATGAGGTTATCATGTGTGTTACCTGAGAATGGTTTATATCATAAACGCTTCACCACAACACCAAGCAGTATTAAATTTCAAAAGGCAGCAGTAACATCAACAAGCAGTAGTAAGTATCAACGAGCAGCATTAAGTTCCATTGAGCAGTATTAAGTTTCATATAAGCAGAACTAACTTTTAATAGGCATCACTAAGTTTCAAACATCAATCCATGAAACCCTAACGTACATAAACTCCCTTTTCACACAATCATATGTACATTAAATAGCACTCTCACCAGGGCTTCCACTTGCGATACCAACATTGAATTCAGCATCTTTAGGAACATCAGATTGCAACTCACGAAAATTATCCTTCAACTTTGTGGCATTAGGGCTGATTATGTTCACATACGAAACCCTTTCAATATTGGTATTGATCGTCAATTATCCACAATTGTCACCTACATACACCCAACAATTTTCCATCCGATTTTAGTCACTTGGATGCACTAGTATTGTTAAGAAACCCTTTTTCCATCTCTCCATAAACCCACGAACCACAACAACACCAATCGACGATCACACAGAAAATAGAAGACAACCTAATTAATTAAGAATGTTGTGCGATCGAAAAATAATAACAAACACCAACCACCTACCCACGTTGAATTAATAAATTAGAATCGATCAGCAGGTAACATATAATCTTGAATACACCATGCAAAAGACGACAAACAAGGATATATATATATTAGAATCGATCAAAGCACAATCCCAAAGACGCTAAAAACAGATTTTGTATCTTGCACCGACCCACTATAATCGTTTAAATAATAAATTAATTAAAGAATTAAGTGGGAATGATTTGAGAAACGAAATCAGGTTAAAAGAATCTTTTTGGAATCGTATTCTCCTTGGTCGCTTTTTCTCTAGAGAGTTTTCGTTTAGGGTTTTGTTTTTCTTCTTTTCCAAATTTGACTATAAAACCTTGTATATCCTAGATCATGAGCAACCTTGCTCTGATACCAATTGTGAAGATCGTTTACAACTCATCTAGGATCATTAATAACAAAGATAACAACTTGCACAGCGGAATTAAACAAAAACAATGTTATTATAAAGGTTTTACATACATATCAGCCCCAATTCTATTTGATCATGATAGAACATGCTACCTAACTGTAACATGGATCAAGGACACCTTGACCTTAGGGCTTACACAATCTCAAGTGGTGAGATCGTTGGTGTTTTCCTAAAACATGATTAAAACACACATCCAATTTTGATGTTTAAGAAATGATTTTAAACCGATAGAAACCTATCATAAACATATTGGAAGCTTTTAAACGTAAAAGATTCAAACCTTATCCGTAAAAATCAAAATTTTTGGTTAGAACTAATTCGGTTGTACTTTAATGTTACGAAATCACTTTTAAACAAACTTTTTGATGGTTGATTTTGAAAAGTAATCATGATTCGATTGTAAGTATAGGGCAGTTTTAATATTTATAAGTTTTCCCGTTAGAACCAAGATTCACTTAAGGACAAGTGATAAATTGATCTTCCGAGGTCGTTTTCCCAACGAGATTTGAATTGATATTTACCTTTGTGTTTTTAGTTTTAATGCTTGATTTTCGTTGTTTTTGGTTTTGTTTTTAGAGATTTTAAAAAACTAATTTAACTAATTAAAAAAAACAACTAATTTAAACTAATTTAAATGGAAAACAACTAATGACGATAAAATTAAGTTAAGAATATGATATTAAAAGATATGCTTGTCAAGAGTGGTGAAAAGATCATTAAGTGTAAATTATCGTTTTAAGCCCTTTTTAATTAATACCCGTCAAAATAAATCATTTTCTCACAACGTTGGTTTATTTTGAAAACAATCAATTTTTCTTGGTAAAAATTATTAGATCTAGATAATCAATTATCCTAACGGCTTTTGCCCGTTAAAACAACCAACTAAAAAGATCTAAAAATAATCCAAAAATTATTAATCAACAACCTTTGAATACCCGTTTAAAAAGGAATGTTTTCTCACAACGTTGGTTTATATTGAAAACATTTCTTTTTACCTAGGTAAAATCTACTTGGTTTAGATAATTAGTGACCTTAACGGCTTTTGCCCGTTAAAGTTACTAAAAATCAAACCAAGTAAACCAAATGTTATCAATTAATAATTTCTAAGGTTTCACACTTAATTTCCCAATTCACCAACACTTAACAAGCATATAAAAAGATCTACTCAATACTCATATTAATTAAGCTAACAATACCAAATAATCCAACATTAATAAGCATATTTCTAAACTAAATATTTAAGCTAAAGAATTGAAAAAGGAAAGAAAGTAGAACCCGATCCGAGAAAATGAGACGAATAAAACCACCCGATCTTATAAATTTGTCAAACACTAAAGTTTACTTCTTTATTAGCTTTCATATTACCAAATAGTTAATAAAGCTTGTGACTTTATTAACTAATTAGCTTTATCAAAACTAAAAAGCGATAGACTTTAAAAATAAGCTAGCTTATAAGACCCTTAAGCTCCACGCCTTAGATGTAGGATTGGTTCAACAAAAAAGATCAAAACTTTATCAAATGTTAGTACATAATAAGCAAACTAAATAATAAACTAGATCAAATAAGCTATTAATAAGCTAATCTAATCTAGGAAAACTAGTATTAGATCTAATAAGCTAAAAAGCTAATAGATATAAAACTAGTATGAATATACTACTAAATATAAAAGTTAAAAAACTATAAGATCTAAGAAATAAGCTAAAGTATAGCTTATTAGAGTAAAAACTAATAAAGGTAAAAGCTTTTTGAAATAAGAGATAAAAACTATTTAGATCTAACAATAATAAAGAAGATTTGAAAAGAAAATAAATAAATAAAAGTGCTTATTGAATGAGCTATATGAAAAGCTTATCCAAAAAGCTAAACTTTTATATCTAAAAATAAGCTACAAGGATGAGCTAGTTTTAGACTAAAAGAAATAAAGAAAAGAGCTTAAAATGAATAAACTATAAGAGAGCTTATCAATATAAGCTAATCTAAATAAACCAAAAAAATAAGCTATGGGGATAAGCTTATTTGGCATATTAGATAAGAAAGAAAAGATAATAGAAAATAAAAAAGAGAGGATGAGTAGAAAAAGAATAAGCTAAGTAAGAAATAAAGTAACCTTCATTAATAAGCTTGAAATAAGTTGGGTACAATAAGCACTTTGAAATAAGCTAAAAGATTACAATAAGCTAAATTAAGTACTACTAAATAATCTACTCCTACTCCTAAATTATTATCTACCTACTCCACTAAAATAAAACTACTAATGTGTGTGTGAAAAATAATGATAGCTGATAGCTCCTTCTCTCGGATCATGTGAGGTATTTAAAGCCAATGATTGATTCTAGGACCTTCTCTTGGTGTCGTAGGTTTCATTTTAGCCAACCACGTGGCATATCATTCGCACCAATACTACAAATCTTGTCGACAAAGGAAATTGAATCAGCATACCCTTCGTACCTATTTCCCGACAAAAATGCCATGTTGTCGAAAGGAGACTGGCTGGAGCTTTTTTTTAATGGATTGCGAGTGAGGGAGTAGCAAAGGGACACGCGCTTGTATTATTTAATTTGGAAGAGTTTGCTTCACATGCATTGTATTTAGTTAACATTGAAATAAATTGCAAAGTTCTTATCAATTTTCAATTTGCTAGAGGCGTCTTTCATTTTTCTTATTGTGTCCCACGTATCATGTCTTCATTGGACAAACATATGTGCCACACATTATTTAATACATTGGAGTATTAATTGGGTGGGGTTTTTCGGACTTTCATTTTTCTTGTTCAATGCCATGTGCCCTTTGATTTAATTTGGGAGATGTGATGTGCGAACTAGTATCCAAAGCATTAAAATATCTTTATTTTCACTCTTTGAAAATATTCTTCATTTTGGTTTGAGCATATCTTCATTTTATGGGCCTGATCATCGATATTACTTTGGGCCACGTATGAAGCTTCATTTTCATCAACTTGGGCCGAGTTTCATGGGCTTCACTTTTAGGCATTCACTATATTATCTTCGGGCTTCGTTTAATCTTTTAAAATTTATTCTTTTTGCCTCGATGCTCCAAATAAAATTACCGTTGGGCTCGTAATTTCGTGCTCTTTTCAATGGAGTGCTCGGGTAATTACCGTCTTTTTTCTTTGTTTTCAAACCCTTGTACTTATAAGACATAATAACACAAACCAAACATATTTGCAATATAATTTCACATATTTTATGGTTATTAGTCTATTTTTAGCGTGTTTTCTGGTATATAAATGATGTGTGTTTAAGCACACATCAAATCACTCCATCAATCATATACTAGCTATGATACCAATTGTAAGCGAAAGATACCAAGAATTAACATATAAACTAGAGAGAGATGTGTGTGGTGAGAGCGTTTTTTGAACCGAAATAAACAAGAGATACAATATTAGACACACCTCCACTAGTGAGGTCTTGGGGGTATTTATACCCACCATACATGATGAGTACTCGTGACTCATAACTAACACTTAAACGTGTCTCGTGACTACACATTAGTCGCGAGATATTAACCTAACTTGTACAAACGTAACATAAACCTACATCTAAACCTTAAATTATTACATTATTTAGTAAAAGACCCTAGAGAATGATTTACACTTTATTAAAACTAACATGTGCCTATTTTAGGCAACTAGCGAGATACTAGTAACCAACTCGAAAGATATACAAAATTGATTCTATGTAAGTCAAGTTACCAAGTATATTGGGTCATCGTGTCAAGCTTAGGTATGAAATACGAAATACCTTGGCTCATAAAGCTCGTGAACCTTGTAAACTTTGACTATTTACACTTTACCTTTTGTCTATAAGAAATTTACATAAAAAAAAAAAAAAAAAAAAAAAAAACACTTTTTTCTTGCAAAAACTTAAACATTTACATATTTTCTCAAATGTTTAATATTAAATACGGATTAAATTCGGTATAAACTTGAAAGTATATGTTTCTCAACTGAGCTCAAATTTGAAAACAAAAGCGATTTGAGTAGTAAATTTGGTATGAAGCAATTTGTTTTTAACACTAGCTCACACTCTTTGTCATATATACAAGCTTCATATTTTAAACGCTATATGCTATTTATGTACGCTGTGCGTGAGACACACGGTGCACATATACATTATACACCCTATAGACTAATCTTTTATCCATGTTTTTTTTTTCTCGTCTCAAAACAAATGTTCACGGTTTGAGTTTGTACCAAAAAAATTGTCTAGTTTTAGAAATAACTAATCAAAGCATTCTTAAGTCTATAAATATATCTACTACTTATAAGACAAAAATGGTTTTACTTAAAACTTAAAAAACTTAACAGTGAGTAATGTTTAATCACTAAAATACCCATTTAAAACTTGAATTCTCACACAAAAGTATAAACAATATCACTTTAATGAATTAGTTGACTTTACAATTTTCCCACCCAAAATTTTTAAAAAATGTTTAACAATTTTTGACAACTTTTTTTGAAATTATATACTATAAAAGGCAGGGAAAGTTGATGGGTGCATTAATGAGATTTTCCATAGGTGTCGTGATCTTATTGGTTGTGATGGAGTTGTGTACTGTGTCACAGTGAATTGAAGCCCCAAACAATTAAATGTATGCAATGAATACATTAACTTCCCCATTCTTCCACCGTCTTAAAATTAATTAGTATATACTAAAAGGCAGGGAAATCAATGTTGTCTAAGTGGGGCATTCATTGTGAGCATTTAATGGTTGCTTCATATGTGCTGCCATGTGATTGGTTGGTTAGACATGTGGGTTTATTTTATTGCAATTTTTACCATCGCTCATTGCACTGTACTATAGTGAATGAGTCTTCTTTTATAAGCGAAGTTATTGTTACAATTTTTACAAAAAGAACCCTCAACTTCATCATAATGACAACTAAGATACCTACAAAAAAATGACACATGTCAAATACATAAACAAATATACAACTTTTAAGCAAACAATACTATGCAACACAAAAAACGCCTATTTGTATATAACATCCAATAAAAATTATTACTACCTATCATTTCACAAAAAGTAAAAAACAAAACAAATATATAATAAAAATATATATTTCTAAAAAAATATAGAGAAAATAAGAATAAAAAAAAAATCACAAAAAAAAAAAAAAAAAAAAAAAAAAAAAAAAAAAAAACTCCCGAGGCAACGCGCGAGTTTCCTAATAAATTTATATATATAAAAAAAATAATACAAGTTACAAATGATACAACGTACTGCTAAAACATAATATTTCTACCCATACCTAATTCCTATTTACATGAAAAAATGTTTTTTACACTAAAATTCCATTAAGAATAAAAAAAAAAAATACAAAAAAAAATATATATATACAAAAAAAAAAGAAGAAAAAAATCAAAAAAATTAAAAAAACACAAAAAAAACTCCCGGGGCAACGCCCGGGTTTCCCAACTTTTTTTGAAGTTAGTTTCTAAAAAACAGAGGAGACTTTTTTGTATTTAATCCCAACATTAATGATTTCTAAAATTTCATCCACAAACTTTATTATATAAGGACACCACATTACTAACTTCTTTTTATTATTGTGTTAATTTATAGTTGATGAAAATGATTAACCATAATTCGACACTATAAATGTTTGCCGTTATAAAATACCGTTGCTATCCACAGGTATTCGTCTACTAATATTTTATTGATGTACACCATAATGATTTTACTTCTCTTAAACTCTATGGGTGCGTTTAGTTGGAGAAAAAAATATGTTGTTTTCTATCTCTAGTTTTGTAAAAATTTGGAAAGGAAATTTATCTCCACAAAATACTTGAAAATATAGAAAACGCGTTTAGTTGATGTTTGTATTTTCAATTTAGAAGAAAGGGGAAGGAGGGTTGTGGGTTACAAAGGAAAACAAAGAAAACAACTAAAATTTGTTTTGTAGTTTTCCTTGTTAAGTTAGGAAATAAGAGATTTTGTGTTTTGCAAACATTGTTGGAAAATGTTGATTTAAATGCGATTTTTTTTTTTTTTTTTTTTTTTTTTTCACAAAATATTTTATAAAAAACAAAAATGTTTTCCCAACTAAAACAACTAAATAGTTAACAATTTTGATCAACTCCTTCATTTGGCAAGTACTAGTTGTGTAATTCCATCTTTATCATAAAAAACCCAAAAATCCATTCCAAAAACAGAACGATTCGTATATATATGAACAAACTAACAACTCACTCACTCACCCGAGTCAACTCACTCTTCCCAAACTCACTCAACCGTTATTACAAATTCTCACCTTCTTCATTATCATTCCGGCAACAAAACACACACACTAATCACACCTTCAAAACACACACACTTAAATCAGCCGTCACTCACCGTTATATCACTCACAGGGCGATGGATTCCGATTCGAATTTGTTGTCGACGGAAGGTGACGTCACGAAGGATGTGGTGACGTCATCCAGGTCTTCTTCTGATGATGATGTAGAACAGAGTGTTGTTGTTGATGATGCGAATGAGAATCATGATAATGAAGCTGAAGGTTTAAATTTTGTATTTATTTATTTAATTATTATTGTTTATAATGACAAAAATGTTGAATTTTAATTAAATTGAATTGAATTATATTTGTATTGATTTTAGGTCATTTTTATACGAAATTGTGATTAATTGATTAAATGTTGAAGGTTTAATTTTTTTTTTAATAATTATTATTTTTATTTTATTATTATTTTTTAATATAATTATTGTTTATATTGTGGAAAATAATTAAATTCGAATTAATTTGAAAAGATTTCTGTACTGATTTTAGGTTAATTATATGCAGAATTGTGAAAATGATGAAGGTTATGATTTAATTTAGTTATATTATATGTGTTGATTGATATTATATCGTGTAGTAATAATTTGCTGTTTATTTTTATTATAATTTTAATCTAATTGTTGTTTATTTTTGTGTAGTAACGAAGGTGATGACGTCAGATGACGTAGCTGCTAGGTCTAATGCTACTTTTGAGAGCTCTGGTGATGAAGAACAGAGTGTTGTTGTTGATGCGAATGGTAATGATGAACGTGTGATTGATCATGAAGCGGAAGGTTTAATTTTAATTTTAGTTATTTATTGTTTATAATGATGAAAGTGGATTTTTTAACTGATTTTAGGTCATTTTTATACAAAGTTGTGAAAATGATGATAATATTCGAATAATTTTTGTGATAATTTTAGGTCATTTTAATAAGAAAATGTGGTTATTTGTTTGAAATTGTGAAAATGTTATAGGTCTGAACTTGATTTAGTTACTTTGTGTTGATACTGTATCCAATGTATCGTATAACAATAATTTGTTATAACTGACAATATAATGTCGAATTATCAATGTACTTCTTTTAGATCATTTTTAGACGAAGTTTTGATTAGTTGTTAAATTTTTTTAAGGTTTAAATATAATATGAAAGTAGAATTAATTTTTAAGGTTTAAATTTGTTAAGGTCGTTTCTTAATGAAATCGTGATTAGTTGTTGAAAATTGTGAAAAAATGCCGAAGGTTTTAATTTAAGTTCATAATTTTGTGTTGATGTTGATAATGTAACGTATGGTAATAATTTGTTGCTATTTTTTTTGGAATTAATGAGATCGTGAAAGTGTTGTAGGTTCAAATTAAATTAAAATAGTATTATGTTTTTAAATAGTGAATGTTTGAAGTTAATTGAATAGTTCTGTGTCGATATTGTATTGTATAATCGTAGTTAGTTTTTATGGACGATGATTATATAATACTTTCAAAATGCTGTAGGTTTAAATTAAGTTGAATTATATTTGTGTTCATACTGATTTTAGGTAATTTTTATGGTAAGTTGTGATTACTTTGTGCAAAACTTGTGAAAAATGTTGGCAAGTTTTTTGAATTTAATTTAACTATTTTACGTTGATACTGCATCGTCCAGAAATAATTTGTTGTTAATTACGAGGAATAAGTGAAAATTGTGAAAATGTTGTAGGTTTGAATTCTATTTGTGTTAATGTGGCGTTATGTACTGATTCTAGGTCATTATTATAAGATGTTGTGTTAATTTTTTGAAATTGTGAAAATGTTGAAGGTGATGAAAGGAGAGAGCTTCCTGAGGAGCTATGGCAGAGTATTGTGAAGCTTTCGTGTGAATCGTCTGCAGAAGGAGGAAATTGCGATGTGTATTTGGTTGGAACCGCTCATGTTTCTATGGTAATTTGAATTATTTTAGTTTAACTTGCTTTTGGTTTATGGATTTGTTAATCTGTTAAGTTAGGAAGAATGGTATCCAAGTACAGTTGTTTAGTTGATTTGCTTTTATATCGTGATATATGCTTAGTGTCACCTGAGTTTTTTTAGGCTTTCTTATGCATAGAAACTTTAAGCTTTTATTATTTGTTGCTTAGGTGAGAATAAATTAAAGAAAAGGTGAATATGTGATCACAGTGAATATACATCTAGTTGTAGTTAACATTGCTGTATTTGCATTTCATATCTCGAAAGTTGTATCGTTGTTGTATGTCTCGAAAGTTAACTTGTAGGAAATTGATGTGCTGATTATTTGAGATGAGAGCAGTGTTCTGTTGCATCTCAAGAAAAAAAAGGCTAGAAGTTAGTTCCACAAAAATCTTCTATAATAGCGATGTTACAAATCTAAACAAAGATCAAACTAATTAAGAACGTTGAAGTTGTGACTGCATCTTTCTTTGCTAATATCTATATGTACCCCGATAACTTACTTTGTTGAGATGTCATTAAATTTTATGAGCTTGTCTATCTCTTTAGCATACCATCTTGTTGGGGTTCGCTTTTTTACCTTACTTGTATTATCAAATTATATTTTCATAATTTTGCCAATATAATTGTGTATCCTTAATAACAAACATGAAATGTTTCTAGATGTCTTTAAACAAAATCTGCATGCTGTTTTTCGGGCAAGATATTCTTGGAACACTTCGAATGAAATTTTAACATATTCACCATGTAACACTATAGACCAATTTTCTCACTGAAATTCTCAAACTCGCTAATTTAGAAGTGAAGCGTAAACAATTTGAGAGCACCAAGTATACCATGAATCAACTTACTGATTTAAGTAGATATCATAGATTTATTCTTAGTTTCATATATTCTTACAAATAGGCGAACAACAGATTGTCTAATAGTAAAAGAAAAGTTCAGCTGTGTCTCAGTAAGAAGGGCTTGAACTTACACAACATTTTTATCATATATAGATAACTGACTTTTGTGAAGTTTATTCATGGCATATGTGGTGCTTAATTGATTTCTAATTCATTTCTAGATTAGAGAGTTTGAGGAATTCCAGTGAGGAACTGAACATGTTCTCCCGTGTTGCAAATGGTAAACGTATAGATTTGTGTGGAAGTGTTGTTGAAGAATGTATATACCTTGAAGGACAATAAATACAGTTTTGTTTAGGAGTTTCTGCATACATATTATATTATTGCTAAAAAAGGTAGGCAAGTTTATATAATTGAATGATACATGCCAAGGTAGTTAAAGGTGTTATATTAGCTAGAAAGAAGCGGTTGCAACTCAACGTTCTTTATTAATTTGAATTATATTTAAAAATTGCAACTTAGTGATATTAAAGTAGATTTTTCCAGAACTAATTAGTCATGTTCATTCTTTAATAGTTTAATGGAATAAATTCACCACAACTGCACATCTTTGCATCTTGTCATACACTCGTAGGTGTACCTTTAGTAGGAATCATTTTGTGCATAATTTGAAGACAAAAGTGCTGAAAAAACTTGTCCTGTTTTTTCCTGTGAATAAAGATTTTTAGCTACCAGTGAGTACTTCTAGCATAGGTGGTAGAAAGTAAACTCTTTGGTCGTAAGGGTCCAAAGTCGAGCGAGTCTCATGGGCACTGCTGCCAGAATGAGTTGATGAATATTAATGTCTGCATCAGTTACAAATATACACAGTAGGAATTGGTGCTGCTTTAGAAACTATTTGGTTTGTAAATTTATTAAAACAAAAAAAGCTGTGAAACTATATGTCATTGATTCGTGTTCAATTCCACATAATCCGGTGTCAAGAAATCCCTATTCAATACATCATAGTTCATAGGCATGTTGTTAATCAATCTTGTGTCTTCTAATAGTGTTCCATGTCTGCATCAAATCTTTAAGCCACCTGCAATCTTATGGTGTGACCGTGTGACCCACTACAAATTTTGATGGTGCAAATGAATTTTTTGGGGCCTCCAGTAATTTATTTTATTTCTATTAGATCCTTTTGAATCATCGATTATCGAAATAGTATAATAATAAATAAAAAAAGGTCTCAAAGCTTGGGGATTTCGGTTGAACACTCTGATATACCTGAAAGGGGACTTGGTATGTATTTCTACTTTTCTCTCTGGTGAATTACTTCGCTCCTTTACCATCATCTGTTGGTCCGCCCCTTGTACCAGTTTCTTTTTCCTCGTGCTCTACATTCACCCTCTTCGTTATTGCCTTCTACATTTTCCCGGAGCTCCAGCTGAGTTGTGAATTTTCCATATTTAGGAACGAACATTGGAGTAGAAAATGTATTCATTTATCTTGGTACCACATATTCATTCTTAATCATCATATATTCTTGCAAATAAGCAAACTTTATATTCTCTAAAAATGAAAGCTGAAACTGTGCGTCACCATTACACGAGTGATGACCTGTTAATTTTATATATACTATTAATTTATTCTTGGTTTCATATATTCTTGTTCTTATGTTGAATTTTAAACTAATGATTATCATTTTTATTTTTATTTTATCAAATAAAAAAGGGAATAGGTGTTGAATGATTAAATTTAAATGCATTTTTTGTAATAGTTTTTCATACTTTTATATGTGTGTGTTGGCTAGTGGTACTTGATCTGATGATTTGGATTGGTGCCATGTGCCATGAGTCATTACAGTTACTTATATTCACCATATTGATCCTACAATTATGTGCAATCAGTAAACCAAGTTTCCAACTTTTGAAGTGTCAATGTACTTTCAGTTTGTGAAGAGACAAATGAGACTTCACTAATTTATGTCTTTTCCGTACTGCTAACATCTGTGGATTGTGCACACTCTGAAGTAAACCTCAACAATGCATATTTTTGTAACTTAATGCAATCACATGTGGAATTTTGATCGTTCATCATCTTTTATGTAGGAGTCCTGCAAAGAAGTTGAAGCTGTAATAAGTTTTCTTAAACCACAGGTGCTTCTCTTTATAACTCATAACACTTATTGATGGATGACTTTTTAGCAGGTTAGCTGCCTGCTATCTTTTGTTTGTAATTATGTATGTTCAATGGTATGTTTTTGAATCTAACTGCAGAGTAATTAAATGCAGGTTGTCTTTCTGGAGTTATGCTCAGGTCGTGTGGCTGTACTCACTCCTCAGAATCTGAAGGTCCTTGATTTATTTAATTGTATATAATTTTTCCTGTTCTGTTTGTCTGAAACTCCATTAGCAAGTTTAGGTTCTAACTGGATGTCATGTCAGAAACTTTACATTAAAGCACTGCAAAGAGTGGGCCTTGCGAGCCATACGTTACTGTCTTTTTTGCCATCTAAATGTATTTTTGTCATCGCCCATCAGGCTATCTTTTCTGAATGATTCATGGTACCATCTACTATTTATTGCACAAATATAGTGGAGATCAGTTTTGATTGATGATTTATAGTACCGTAGTATGAATGACATGCTATCCTTTTTAGAAACCCAAGAACTTGATTACTCTGCCTCTAAGGGTAAATATTTTGTAGTTCGTATGGTTATTGGGTCGTATTTGTAAGTCAAGTGTCATTTAAAATGTTTGTGGCTGATGCTTATACTTCTGTAGAGCTGTCATGGTTAAGAACGTTTTTTGCGGTTGTTACTTTGTATTTAGGACTTCTTACTTGTGTATAGAATTTAGCTTGCAGATGTACTGATTTTTAGGCTGGGCAGGTACCTACAATGTTTGTGACTGATTTTTAGCTTGCAGATGTATTTGTAAGTCAAGTGTTATTTAAAATGTTTGTGGCTGATGCTTATACTTCTGTAGAGCTGTCATGGTTAAGAACGTTTTTTGCGGTTGTTACTTTGTATTTAGGACTTCTTACTTGTGTATAGAATTTAGCTTGCAGATGTACTGATTTTTAGGCTGGGCAGGTACCTACAATGGGAGAAATGGTTGATTTGTGGAAGAAAAAGCACAATGCGTTTGGAATACTTTACAGCTGGTTTCTTGCTAAGGTATGCTCTTGTTCACATTATCCCGCAGTTTTTCACGTTGATAAATTTTGACTAAACTTAATGCATGTGTTATTTCATTTGCGTTATGTGCTTTCAGGTTGCTAGTCAGCTTGAGGTTTTCCCTGGTAGTGAGTTCCGTGTCGCATATGAAGAGGCCATGAAGTATGGTGGCAGGGTGGTTCTTGGTGATCGTCCTGTAAATGTAAGATCATGGAATTTAGTTTCCTCCTCAATGGTTTATTATAAAGGAATTAATATATAAACACACTTTTGATGTCAGAAATTATTATATCCTGTATGATCACTACTTAAGGAATTTCCTAATTACCTGCCCAGTGGAAATGCTTATCTGGTGGCATGTGTTTTTCTTAGCAATGTGCCCTTTTCTAGTTATGAATTTTAGTATTTTATTGAGGAGGCATTATAAGCTCCGTTTGGTATTAAAACATACATCTTCTGCGATCACAATGATTAAAGTTTGCAACATCTGAAGAGCTTTTATTTTGTTGGTTAAGTTATATCTGACTTACGAGCCACATAATTTATTTGATCCTTAGAGGAGTGAGGGTAATATGCAAACTAAGGATAGCCTGTTTAGGGTTAGGAACATGGAATCAACTGCATAGTCTGACAATCATTATTGGGTAAATGAATCCTGAAGGGAGTGTTGTAAATATCGGCCTAGTCGGGTGTTTGCAGATGTGATTTAGAGTTAATCGGCCAATATAATCAGAAACTGTCAAAATAGGACCTAGTCGGTCAAAATCGGACCTAGGCAGTCAAAGTTTAATAGATAATTTCAAATTTTCAATCCAACTAGGCCCTGTCTAGTCCCCGCCTAGGCCGATTACTAGCTAGAAGGTGGTCGACCACCCGCCTAGGCCCCGATTACTAACATGATTATTTTAGTTCGAGAAACGCGCAGTACCATCACATAAGGCAAAAAATGAATGGCATCAATATGCAGTCTATTCATTCTCCAACAATGGCAAATAGTAGTAAATAGTTGGGTTAGACGTTAGAAACCAGTGACTTACCAGAAAAAAGTTCTCCTGTACATTCTTCCTAGGGTTGGGAGCATAATGGAATTTATAACTACGGTCTTTTGGGAAGCATATTGTTCGGACTTAGGATTATTGGCATAAGGAAATCATGCTGGATATCTGGTTGGTTTAAGTCATTCATGCTGGAATGCTGGTTTATGTCATTCCAAGTATTCGACATCTCAGAAAGATTTCTATTTAACTCAGTGTCGACATTGATGAAAATTGACAATGGGCTGGATGAAATCAAGGTCAATTGAGGAAATGAATCTCTATGATGGCCAAGGTTGATTAAGTTTTTTTGTATGTTTTGGTGTTCTTTTCCGAATGTAAAGAGCAGTACTGAACTACATGTGAGTACAAATTTGGCTAGCTGAACAATTTGAATTGGATTGTGCCTGTAATGGTTTTTGTTAGAGATAGTTTTATTCTAGCCACTTGTAAGAATCTCAGTTGATAGAAAAGTAGAATAAGTAGTCAATGCCCATATGTCTTCGCATGATGAGTTGTTGTGTCTGTTTTTACTATGATGAGTAACATGAAAGAGATGGAATAGGTGTTGGCTCTTGACTGTTGCAGAGCAATATCAGATGTAAGGTGAGTGGCTTGTACTTAAACAAGGGTGGGTTGATGTTGAAATTAGGGGACATTTTTATATTTGTGTTGGCGAATAATGTCGACAAAAGGAAGTCTTAAAACTCCAAGTTGTGGGTTACCGTGATGGTTTTGGGCAGAGTTCAGTGGCAGCAGGCTCTAGCCTTTTAAGGTCGACTGTAACTGGCTCCAATATAAGAAAATAAACACCTTAGAAATCAAAGTCCGTTTTTAGGACGCTGCAGGTTCTCTTTCTGTGCTTCCTGCTTCTTGGTACTCTTCTTACGAAGCAAGGGTTGGGATTGTAAACCGATGTCAGTATCTTAGTGGAGAGGCTTAAGGCGAGTTCTGTAGATTTAGGAATTAGGGTATTCATTAAAATATCTTGCTGAGCTGTACGCTTTTACTCTTCAATTTTATTTTGTACATATAATGTTTGGTCTCAGTGTGCAGTAACATTAAATGTGTTAACATTGTAACTCTTCTGATATTCACATGATGATTGAACAGATAACATTAAAGCGCACATGGTCAAGAATGCCACTATGGCATAAGACAAAGTTGATGTATTCGTTGATATTCCAATCTATATTTTTACCAAGCCCCTTGCGTCTTAAAGAAATGGTAGGTGCCTCATTATCATATCAGCGCCGTCTTTCCCCCCAATTAATTTTAAAGAAACTGAATACAATTGAAAAACTTGGTGATTTCATTGAGTATTCTAAGCATATATTTTTCTTGTTATCAGCTGAATGAATTGAACGACGTGGACATGTTGACGCTTGTTATTCAAGAGATGAGCAAGGATTTCCCTACTCTGTTGGAAACCCTTGTACATGAAAGGGACCAGTGAGTATTTTCTTTTCTATGCATATCATATTTTGACTTGATGTTAAGCTACTATCATTACTTTTACAGGTGTCACCTTTTCAGCGATTTATGGGTTAATGGGTGAATTCGAGTTAACATTTTCTTTACTGGATAAAATGTCAAATTCGTAAATATAAAGTAAAACTGTCTTAAATGGTAACTTGCTGAAAAGGTACCAAGTCATGATTAAAATGCATACAGTTCAAATTGCAATGATAGAAATTTTCGTGAACATATTTAACGTTTTACTCCTTAATTATTTATAAATGAAAAATGAAAATTGAAAAACATTATACATTTTATGGCCTGTCCAGCAATCACATCTTTTCAAGTATGATGATATCTTATGCCTTCTGTTCTCCTATTCTAATATTACTTAGGTCTCATCGTCTAACATATATAGTAACTAGGATAAAAATGCTTGTATGCTCGACCTAATAACTCATCGGTGATTACAACCACTCACTTAATATAGCAGCAAAACACATCCATGTTCCATTCATTGCCACCTGTATATCACAATATTGGCTCGGTTATGTACCAACCGGCACAAAAAATAATTTTGTACCCAATCGCCTTAGCTTTCCACCTATGAAGTTTATGCTTTAGAGGTAGTAGGTAGGGAAATTGGACACTGGTTAGCAGGCTATTATCTAGAGGCTACTTTTCTGTCTGTATAATAATATTAGTTTTACTTGTCTAGTTTTCATGTGAGTTAGTTTTATTCCTCAGCATCTAGAAACAATAGATTTCAGGCTAATCATTATTGATGATTCTCCAGAATATTTTATATGTTATTGGGAAGTTGGGAGAAAAGATGAAATTGAAATACCCCAAATGGTGAAATCAAAAATTTAGTTTGGAAGTCATGGCATCAAGTCATTGACTACAGGGTCATGCTTTATTTGCTTTTCCTCCTGGGATCACCCCTTCATTTTTTATTACTTCCGCTGAAGATGGTATTTTCATCAATTTTATTTACCTTGGTTTTGCATTTAGGTACATGTCATCCAGCTTGCTGAAAGTAGCCCAGGAGAATAGTTCTGTGGTCGCAGTTGTCGGAAAGGGGCACCTTCAAGGAATCCAAAAATATTGGAAGCAGCCTGTTGAGGTCAGTGATATTTTCCCTTGGAACACCATGAAAGCCTTGCCCTCTTATCTCCCACGTGGTTGAAACTCTCATTTTGGTATTTACTTGCTAGTTTTTGATACTAAAGTTTACCTATGTGCTCATTATTAGCATTAACAATGAAATAATGGGACTGACTTGAATCGGCGAAATGGTTTTAAGATGTATGATTAATTGTCAATTGCAAAATGTGCCTAGCCAACCTGTGCTGTCTTGCCTAGCCAACCTGTGCTGTCTTTTAGTAGACAGTTTTATGGCTAATTTGAATAATTGCTTTTAACTATTTGGTAAAGAGCTTAGGTACCTTTTCGGTTGTTGCAGTTTTAAGTTGTTTTTGGTCAAACAAGTTTTACAGATAAGTTTATATAACATACACTGCATCGTAAGTGTGCTCCTGTGTGGGGCTGCAAAAGCTCACCCCTGAGATATGGTTTGTTAAAATATATTATTTGCCTTGGAGGACGTTATAGAGAATTTTATCGAGATAGCATAATGGACAGATCGGTAATGTGCAAAAGCTCACCCCTGAGATATGGTTTGTTAAAATATATTATTTGCCTCGGAGGACATTATAGAGAATTTTATCGAGATAGCATAATGGACAGATCAGTAATGTTGGGAACCTAAGTAACAGTTATAGTGAATCAACCGATTTAGGATGTGATATGTATCAAAGTACAGACGGTCTGACCTATTTTTAAGATTTTCTAGTTTTACCTATTTTGACGCGCTAGAGAATAAAGTTGAAAATTGACTAATTTACTTACCAATGGGATGAGACCACTTCTGATTTTAATTGGTGGCAAATACAGGTTAGAGAACTTCTGGAGTTGCCTTCTGCGAAACCAGCTATTTCGGTTATGAAGGTTGTGTCAACAGCTGGAGTACTTGTTGCAGGGGTAGCCATAGTTACCGGTATCTATCTTTCAAGCAAGAAATAGATCAATTAACAAATGACTGCGATCTTGAAACTGCTCTTTCATCGTACTTGAAACTCAGTTTTATGCAACAACAAAAGAAAGGAGAACATATCAAACGGATATACAACACAAACTTGTGGGTACTTTTACTTTTTTGTGTTGAGTTTTTACATGTTGAGTGAGACATCATAACCGTGAAACTTCCTTATAAAAGCTTCAGAATTTGTGTAGAATTTTGTTTGTGTGAAGCTTTGTTTTTTCTCTTGGAAGCAGTGCAATTTTGTTAGTTATTAGTTATCTATATAATTTTCATTCTCTCTAAAATAAACTGAAACTAATAATTTCACAACACAAACCGAATCAATACTCAATAGGCACCAAGCTAACTAATATCGTGAGATTGATTATAAGCATCTTATAAATTATAAATACTTAACTGTTAGTCTGTTAGTAACTTATTTATATTGAAATAATGGTGCCATGATGGCAATCTTTTTAGACACCAAGGAAATATTTTATTCTTTGCTTTGAAGTGGAAAAGTTTTGGTGTTGAAGTGTTTTGGAAAACTGCCAACTTTTAGTGGGGGGTATTACACTTTGACGATCACAGAAAAGTCAACTGTCTTTACTCTTTACACTTTGACGATCAAAAGTCAACTGTCTTTACTCTTTAGAGCTCTCGGTGTTGATGGCTGGTGAGTGTCGTGCGGACCAAAAACCCCTAATTATAGCGCGAGGACGACACCGAAAGTGGCGCCATAGGTCCTGGCAGCCAACGTTATCAGTAATTTTATTTTATTTTTTTTATATTCTATGTGTTTTATTGGGTTATGTGTGGCTCATGAGTGTCATATAACGCTAACTTTTAATGCGAGTCTGATAACACCAGAGCACATGGCGCTCTTAGCATCTCAACTTTAAAGGAGTACATGACATGCTTAGCTCAAGCTTGGCATGATGTAAGCTTGAGCTCGGTTCAAGATTTGAATTCATATATTTAAATTCAGCTTGAACTCAACTTGAGATTCTCTCTATTTTAAAGATTTTTTTTTTTTTTTTTTTTTTTTTTTTTTTTTTTTTTAATGCAAACGTATATGTATGGTTCAATATCTTCTTACGAACCATTTACTATAAGACTACATGTAATGGCATTGCAAAGACGCGTCTTGTGCCTTGATGGCACTCAAGATGCGTCAGTCATTAAAACACCATATTTCACAACGCGTCTTATGGCCAAAATTTTGAAAAGTAAGTATGTCGACCGACTAAATTATGATGTTAGTCATAGGTGTGTATGAGTGTATTGTGGGGGTATATTTGTGTATAAGTAGGTATTTTTGGTGGTGAAGTTGACACCTTGTTGGTGGTGACGTTGGCGGTGATGTTGATGGTGATGTGGCGCTTAATTTACGGTGGCGATGTTGGTGATGAGTGAAAATGTGATGTGGTGCTGAGTTAGCGTCTGTGCCGTTGATCACCACTACACCCATCCTAAGGTTGGATTGACCTGTAATACGTAACCTATAGGTATAAACTTTCGCTCAATACTAGAATCGAGAATTGAAGGTGTAATGGTCACCTTCTCACTACCTCTACCTCAGCGTCACATCAGTTTTTCATCACACCACCTAACAGCCATAGTGGCAACCACCTAACCAAATACATGAAAATACCTCACTTTATACAACTATATGACACAATATACTCAACACACACTCACAAACAAAAAATAATAATAAAAAAAGGTGGCGTTTCGTCAGGTCTGCACCACCGAACCAAACTCATTTAAGCACCACTGCGCGCAGCAGTGGGAGGCCGTCAAAGGGGACCACGTGCAAAGACCGACAACAACAGGTGGTGTTGATATAAATAATGCCTAAACACGTTATTAATATTTTTCGATATCTCTACGTTTTGATAATCACAAAATGTAAAATCATTAAACGAAAGATTATGACGTAAACAAGTATTTAGTTGTAAATATCTATTTTGACAACTCAATCACTTAAGGTATGAATAAACAAATGCTTAATGCATTATATGATCAAATGAACTTTTTTTCTTAATCACTAAACTTTTTATAAAATGTCACAAACATTTTATATTTTTTAGAAAAACATTTTTGGTATTAAATAAATATGTTTAATCTATTATAAATATATGAATTCTAATTTTCAACCAAAAATGACAAAAATGTTCCAGAAAAACCTTCCCTACAAAAAGACAAATCTGAGCAACGTTCGGATTTGGGCGGCCCCCTTAATTCACTAGGCGGTCCCCTTAAAATTAAGGGGACCGGCCACCTATTTAAGGGGACCGCCCCGCTCCTCTAGGTCCTCAGATTTGCCTATAAATACTGGTTCATCTCTGGACTTTTTCCTCACCTTTTGCACCCCAAACCTTCTGTTCTAAATCTATTCTTATATCTTCTAAATCCTTTGATCATATATTCTTAAGCATTGGTTTCTAAGTGATCCAAGCTTCCACCATCCAAGTGCAAAAGAAGAATACTCCTTCAACTAAGAGAAGAAGTATTGTAGTTTAACTCACATAATTTTGTAGTTGTGTAAAGTGTTTGATAAAGTGTTGTATAGTTGTGATAAGTAGATCTAAGT